>VZTX01021920.1:0-19387 GCA_013400915.1 Pardalotus punctatus | reverse complement strand
TGTCGGCCGGGGATGCGGCCGGGCAGAGATGGCAGGAGAGGATTAGAGAGAGGAAAACGAACAGCAACACAAAACCCCAAACCCCAAAACGAAACTTGGAGGAGTGAAGAAGGAAGGAGGGAGGAGTGTTTATAGGGAGGTCTGGGCGAAGAAAGTCCTGACTCCTCTGCCAGACGCTGAACACCCTGTCCCCTCTCTTCCCACTACCCCTCTCCTGTCTCTTCTTTGGGCTTTTCCACTGGCAGATCCGCTCGCTGTTTTTCTTTCCTCCAGAATCGCTTAGGCAAGCTTCCCATCTTCTTTTTGGCCACCCTCCTTCCCCAGCACTTTATAAGGCTGTCCAGTGAGCCATCAAAACCCATCCGAAACGCACACATGAAGCATCTGGGTGGTATGGGATTTTATATATTCCCTTGCCAATAGAGGGGAAATTGGGAATAATGCCTGAGCTCCACCACGGGATGTGTCTTCCAGAGCTGAGGATGAAGAAGGCAGGGACACAGCATGACCCGTTTGGGGATTTGAGGAGGTTTGCTCCTAACCCACCACAGCTGAGCCAACGCTGTTGCTCCACCTCTCCAGTTTTTCAGGCCAAGTGTTAATTTCTTCAATAGATGTGGGGCAAGCCCACCATGACATTTGAGGTGCAGGCCCCACGTATTCACTGTATAACATTCCCTTAGCAGGAGCCCTTCCCTTCTGGGCAGGATCAGGACCCGGTGAGGTTCAGCAGCAGGGACTGTCAGGAAGGAAAGCGCCATTCCTGGAACATAATCCAGCAGTGCCCAGCACCAGAGCAGTGCCCAGGGGGCGAGGAGATGCCACCCTGCTGTGCAAGTGGCGTTTGAGACCTTTTGCTCGTTTGCTGTAAACTCTAGAGGGAGCCTAAGACAGAGATCAGGCCAGCCCAGGACCTGGCCCCAGTGCTGGCAGCATCCCCACTGCCCCCCTGGGCTGTCCCTGGGCAAGTCCCCGCTCCCATCGCTGCTGCTGGCTCTTCTGGGGGCTCTGCTGCCGCCCCCCGCCCGGCAGTGGGCAGCAGTGGTGCCCAGGGTACAGCCCTGTCACACACCTGCGGCAGCCCTGGGTGGGCTCCGGTGCCAGGACTGGCCCAGGGGATGTGGAGCCTTTGCAGGTACAGCTTGGGGGTGTCCTTAATGGGATTTGGAGTGTGTTTAATGGGATTTGAGGGTGTTCTTAATGGGATTTGTTCTAAAATGCAGGTAGCATGTCAGAATGTGTGTTACAACTGTAGAACAGGTTACACAAACAGTTATGTCTGCAGAAAATAGAAGTTAAATTATTAGCACTGAAAGTACTTATTCTTCTCTCTTTGGAGCTCTCTGCTTGGCACCAGCCTTCCCTTGACTTGCTAAAGGAGCAGTCCTTCCAAAATACCCTGATTTTATCTCGGGGATGACTCTTCTGGTATGGCTCCGACAATTTTATTTTTGTTTTTCATTTTGTTTGAAATGCAATATAGTAACAAGCTTAAACTGCCCTTGAAGGAGGTGAAGCCAGGAGTGTCCTCCAGCCAGCAGTGATGGATGCACCTTTCTGGGTAATCAACTTCCCCTTTTTCACACCAGGAACAAGAAAGAGGATGTTAATATACAGTCCCTAAAAATAAATATACTCACAGATGATTGTGTTGAGTTATCCCAGCAAACACTACTATTGTAGAGGTGAGGCTTAAAGCAGTAAATCAATTACTTGCTGTGAACTGACCTAATTTATCTGAAAAAAACACACTTTTTTTTTTCTTTTTTAAAATTTCAATCCCATCTAACTCCATGTGTGTAAGACTTCCTATTTAATGCATCACATGGCCCGTACCACTTTGTTAGAATAGCAAATTTTTTGCATAAGAGTCTTCACTAGAGGCTTCTCATGACAGCTAAACTTGCTTTCCCTGTCCCTTCCCCTCCCTTCTGCTCCTCTCTCCCTCCTCCTTCTCCCTATCTCACTCCCTCTCTCCCCCTCTCCCTTCTCAGGGTGTGGAGAGGATTAACTTGCTCCACGTTTGTCAAATTCTGAGTTTAGAAAGCCCAAAGCAAGACCTGAGTAGCAACAATAACCATGAACTATTATTGTCACTGTGAGATTAAACAGTTTTCCAGCCCCTTGCTCCGCCACCTACGCCTTTAAGAAAGTTTCCCAACAGAAGAATTATGTGCAGTGGAAATGAGTTGTCCTGTTTTTCTACAAAGCCTGAAGTGAACCTTTCTGGGAAGGGGATGATATTTTGTAGCAATGTTTTCTCAAGTACAATTCTTTAGGTTCCCGAGTGATGACACATTGTACAGCAACGCTCTTGGCACAAGGCGTTCATCTGTGAGAAGGGATGCTGGCCCCATTTCTTACAGCCATTCATTAAATAAAAACACCCTATGACATGTTCCTCTGAAATGTTTAACGTTTTTAGTGCATGAAATTATATGGTGCCTGGACAATTTTTTTTTCCCAGAACACAGCACTAACCTCTCAGTCAGTTACTGAACATTGTTGGAAGAGCTTGTTCTTTTTCGTTAGTGTTGTGTTTTGTTTTCATTTGGTAGGATCCCAGCTTCTTGCAATAGGCTTTTTCAGAAATACAAACTATGTAAATGTGATGCTTACAGTTGACCACAAAGAGCCCGCTCACCAAAAAAACACCCTGACATAAAAACATCTGCATCTGTTAGAATTTTAGGCATTCTGCATGCCATTTACACGAGAATCTAGCCCAGCTCTCTTTTTAACTTTTATTTTTCTTTTCCCCTTCCTGTTTATTTTTCTTCTTTTTCCTTTACTCTTTCTCTCATTTTTTCTTCTTTTTTTCCCTTTTTTTTTCTTCTTTTTTTCCCCTTTTTTTTCTTCTTCTGTTTTTCCTTTCCCCAATGGGCTGTATTAATTGCCTTAGGATCAAGAGGTCTACAAACATCTTCCTTATATAAACAGAGGAACTGCTCTGGCTACTTTCTAAACCCTTTAAGGAAGATGACCCATCTCACATACCAAAATGATGGCATTAAGTAACAGATTACTATCAGGGCTTGGGATCTGAGTTCTGGTTCTGGCTTCCCTTGGCCATCTCACAGCGCATTGCTGCAACTCTTGGCACCTACATTTCTTCCCTCACCCTTTTCCTAATCTGTTTAGACTTTTTAGCTGTTGGAAATGCTCTGTTTGTACAGTACCACATCTTATTTGTGTTAACCAGCCTAGCAAGGGAATCACACAGCTCTGGGATGCAAAAACCAGGGCATAACCTAAAGTAATGGGATGTTATTACAGAGAGAGATTGAAAGTGGATTCTGCAAGCAGCTGGCAATGAGAAAATTGTTATGAGGTAGGTGCCAGGCATTTCACAGAATCACAGAATGGCTTGGGTGGGAAGGGACCTCAAAGCTCATCCAGGCAGGGACAGCTGTCCCAGGCAGGGACACCTTCCACTGTCCCAGGTTGCTCCAATCCCTGTCCAGCCTGGCCTTGGACACTTCCAGGGATCCAGGAGCAGCCACAGCTTCTCTGTGCACCCTGTGCCAGGGCCTCCACACTCTCATAGGGAACAATTTCTTCCTAATATCCAATCCAAACCTACTCTTTCTCAGTGCATAGCCGTTCCCCCTCTCCTGTCACCACACACCCTTGTAAGAAGTGCTCTGCCACCATCCCTCCAGCCGTGCCCACCAGGATGGTCCTGCCAGGGCAGGAGCTTCCTGAGCCCAGACACCCATGGGCAGCATCAGTGCTCCTAACCCTGCCCATGACTGACCCAAGCCCAGAAAAGCAGAGCAAGCTGGCAAGTCAAAAAGCACACATTATTTCACTGAAGCTTGTTTATTGCAAAATGCACTGTGGCCATGATTTGGGTGGCTACTGAGAAGGATGGAGAAAGAGAGGCCATTTTATGCACGTGTTTGGGGTTTCCCTGGTAAGGAGTTACACATTTCTCTGAGCAGAGGCCTAATCTGCTGTGATTTTGGCTCTCACAAGATGCCTGGTTATTCGCTTTGTTCTGGCTGCCAGCAGCTAAACTGGGACATCTATTCAGAGAGGAGTACCTGAAAGTGTCACTTTAAAGGATTTGTCACCTTGTTGTCTCTAGTTTGAAAGGCTTTTTGTGAACAACTTCCACTCAAAACGTTTGCAAAGGACAAAGTTAGCATTGCAAATGTCATGATTTATATTTAATGACTTGGATGAAAACAACAGCAAAACATAGCTAAAATTATGGGAGGCCCTGGCAATTCTCCTTTTTTCCTGCTGCCCCCCACCCCAAGCCTGCAAAAGACAGGTGGGAAATCACAAAGGCAGCAGAAGCTATGGCCTGACTCAAAAACAGTTCCTTGGATCTCTGTAACAAGGTCCTAAAACAAGTTCTTCTATTCCTTACAGTCTCCAGCACTCTCAAGCCATGGTCAACCTCTCAGAATTCCTTTGCCCTTCAAAACCAATGAAAACTACCAAAAATTAACCCAGGCCCTCCTCTGGCTCTCGGGTGTCTTTCTGAGCCTACAGCACCCTGGTGTTTCAGGGGGAGCTGAAGAACCTGAGCACACCCTGAGCTTCCCAGGCTGGCAGGGAGCCCTTTCCAAATCCTTGCAAGTTTTCTGAGCAAACTGAGCCCTTGCTAGACCCCACCTTGGGACTGCCTCGCTCTGCTGGGGTTGGTTTTGTCAGCCCCAGCGTTAGGAACAAAACCCCCAGCTCTCAGCACGCAGAAGAGGCTGCTCAGCCGCCCACCAGGCCAGGTGAAGCCAGCTGAGAAGTCAGGGCCAGCTCCTCACAGCTCCAAACACCTCTGAAAACCTGTGTGCAATACTCTAGAGCGTGGTTGGTGAGGAGTTCTCAGGGTGCCTGGTGGGAAGGAGGAGGTTGGGATCTCATGGCTTTGAGAGGGTGAAGCTGCTTCAGGGATTCGATAATGCTGGGTTTTCAGGAAAATAAATGTTGGGGTTCTTTATGATTTCTTCTGCTCTTTCTGAGGCTTCCTCCTTATCCACAGGAGCCAGAAGTGCCTTCTACTGTAAAGGACTAACAGCTCTCTAGCAGTGGCATGGCTTCAGCACCATGAGCTTTCAGAAAAAATTAATTGACACAGCCAAACAGTGAGAAGTGCTCCCACCAGGAGCCAAAGTCCACACATGGAAAGTTGACTTCAGTTTTGGACATATGATCTGAAGAAGTTTTTGGGAAGGCTTTCCAAAGCCAGCTAAGCTTGGTTCAAAGCTATTGAAGTCCTGTTTGCAAGAGTGACTTTAGCACTAGGGCACCTCAACTTCATTACAGCCATGCAGACTTCCAAGGTCACATTTTCAAAAGTAGTTGCATCAAGATCATGGAACTAAATCATTTTTCTGCCTGTGAAAAATGTTTTGATTTAACTGAAATTATTTTAAGCTGATCCTGCCACTTCTGTGAATGTTCCTAGCAATGTTTTACAATAGCCATTTATTTCTTCTTACAAATGGCTGATTTTTGTACGGGTGATTTAGCGGAATCCCTCAGTGAGAGCAGCAGCATCTTCTACAGCTTTCTTGTGTCCCTGCAAATTCGTAGTAGAAAAAGCTGATGTTAATGTTAATAAACTGTTTTTCTTTTGTGTATTCAAATATTGGGCATCTGTAGCTCGGGCCCTGGGGGCTAGTTACTTCTGAACAATTTGACAGAGTTTGTATTTAATTAATAAGTAATTTGATTATTTTCCTTTTCAGCCTCTAACAAGCGATAACAGCCTATCTTTCAGAAAGTCAAGTACGAGGCTTTCTTTTCCCCAGTAAGTACTGAGTTCCCGGCCTGGAAAAGGGCCAGAGCACACAGGGACAATGTTCCACAGTAACATTCTGTACCTCATTAAAAAAAACAACAACAACAACAACAGCCGACTCGCACACAAAATAAAACGTCTTTCTTTTCCTCCTCCTCTTATTTTACAAATGTGCATTTATTCATTATACTTCCTGTAAAAATGCCTGCACACGTACACATTCACACTGGATTATTCTGCTGAACAAATGATGTGTTAAGATGTCTTGTATTATTTTTATGAATTTAGTCTGGCTAACATCAGGCTAACTGTGAAAGATCCCCCATCTCAAGGTCTCTATGGCAAGGGATTTCTGGGTGATTGATGGTTTGGATTACTTCAGTTTGGGGGTGCTTCTCTTAAAAAAATCTGCAGAAACCCATTGCTTCTAAGTTCTCTCATACTGAGTATCTTAAAGCTGAGAGACTGCTAAGTCACTCTGGAAAATATTGGCCTGGAAGACTTCACCCATCTGTGCAAATACACCACAATCCAATTAAACTGGCAGACTTTGCAATTATTTGCAGATTTCCGCAATCTGGCAGCGGCAAGCAGACACAGCCTGTGTTGCATAAGCGATTTATCGCAAGCCCGTGCGCCCCACAGGGCCCTACAGAGCTCCCCAAAATCCTGGAGGAGGGGTGGGCACCGTCCCCTCCACCAACCACAACATCACAAGGCCAATTTAAGGGTTTCCATCCTTTGCCGCTTCTTCTCACCTCAACTTGAAGCAAGGCCTTTAAAATAAAAAAAATAAAAAAAAAATTAAAAAAAAAATACAAAAGTAAAAGGATTGTTGGGGAGGAATAATCCAGATGGTTTTGCAGTGCTGCTACAAACTGTTGTACTTTCACCCCAGAGTAAGAGGGAGGTCCAAAAGTGAGGGAGGAAAGAAGATGCTAAACTCAGTAGTAACCACAGGACTGCTTCCCCAGCCATGCTGATGTTTGTGATAAGGAGTGAGGGTTGGGAGGAGAGGGAAGCTGAGCTGGGGGATTTGTGTGGTACTGTCCCAGTTGTGTTTGTAGGGAACTGGATTCCCTCTGCCAGACATATTGAGGGGCTCAAAGGCTCAAAAATGCTTCAAGTACTTCGAGTACTCAAAGATACTTTCAATTCAACAAAGCAGTGTGTTTGTCCCTGACAGCTGATTTGAAATGAATCACGTTAGTCTAAGCTTCAGGCTAACTTCTTAAAGTCTAGGCCTAGACTCTTAAAAAAAGCCCACCAAACCAAAACTTTTAGGATCTGCTTCAAAGCTGTTTTTTCTCCACCATCACCATTTCCAACTGCACATTTTCACCCCGGTTTCTCCTTCTCCCTCGGTGGAGGGGATGCTGCCCTTTGGCAAGCTGAGGTTGGGAGGGAGTGCCTGGGGTTAAATTAGGAATAAAGGGGGGCCAGAGAGGGGCTTTGTTTAATATTCAGTGTAGCTTGTTCACAGCACAACCCCACCAAGAGTTGTGTTGGTGGGACCCACAGGTGGTAGAGCTGGGGAAGGCACCGAATCTCAGCCCCAAGTGCTCAGCCACGGAGGGAATTCCCAATCTTTGGCCGGTGTTTCCATGATCCCCCAAAGCAAAGGAGATGTTTGCAAAACTGGGAGGTCACGGGTCCCACTGTCCCCACAGTGTGAGCAGGGATCTGAGCAGGGGAGCGCAGGAAAGGCTGAAGTGGCAGCTCAGGCCCGAGATCTGCTGCTCTCCAGACCTGCCATGGTCACCCTCGGTGGCTGCTGCTCCTGGAAACCGTGGAACTGCGAGGAACAAACACCCAGCTCTGCACAAGCCCCAAAACCCACAGGAGGAGGGGATGAGGGAAGTGAAACCTCCTTAAATGGTGGTACCCAGCCTGCTCAGGAGACCCATCTCAGCTGGGTGAGTCTGCACCGTTTCAGCAGCCTTTCCTCTCAAGACCTGCAGCCATGAAGGTGCCAAACCCTTCCTTTCCAGAAATGAGAAGGAATCGATCCCCTCAAATCACGGCTGCGTGCTCTCCCACCCCCCATTTCAGATCCCACCTGCACCCCGACCAACAAAGTCTCCCAGGTCACCTAGCATGGAGCTTCCTCCTTGTCTTTTGGGTTATTTTATGTTCAGGGCCTGAAACATAGCTGTTTTTAATATGAATATATATGTATCTATTAATTTTCTCTATTTCTTTAGTTCTCATATTTACTTATGTCATGCAAAATGAAAATATTACACCAGAGGAGAACTAGCAGGTTCTAAGCTAAGCAGATCAATAGTCTTGTTTGAACATCCATTTTAAAATGGATTTGAGTATGATGATGTTCTAGCCACGTGGTGTAGGCATCTCCATAGAAATAAGGGAGAAAATGGATGAAAAAGCAGCAAAGTTGAAAGAAATGGTTCCTAGAGCATCATTCTCTACTTGGATACCACAGCTAAGGCTTTCAATCTTCAGGCTGGGATTTGTCTCCCCCCTTTCTCCTTATTCCCATGGAGTATCTTCTTGCCAGCTCCTGCATCACTTTCTGGGAAACCAAACTCTTCTGGCAAGCAGAAGATCTCCTGGTTTGCCAGCTTACAAGTCCATGGAGATGAAACAGCATTGGCTCATCATTTCTGGGGCACTTTCCAGTGGTCTGTGAAAATCACAGCGATCACAGAGGACAGGGTTCAGGTCACCTCATTTTAATCATGTAAAATGGGATTCCTCATCTAAACTACTCACTTCCCCAACGGATGGAGCACCACCAGAAGACAAGTCATCCCTCTTCCCTGGGACACCAGCTGGGATATGTGAATCACCCTCTGGATGTGCCTGTGTCTGCTCAGTGGCTTCAGAGAGTACCTGCATGTCGAGTTCAGACTGGATGTGAACTTCTAGTCAGCCAAATTTGAGCGAGTCTTGCCCACAGTGCTGGCATCTCCCCGAGGTTTCCATTTGCAGCAGCACTGTAACAGATGCTGAGAATACATTAAATGCTTTCCTAATGTCACATTCCCCTGTCTGCAATCATGGTAATTGCCTCAGTGGAGTTTTGCAATTGCAAACGAGCAGGAAGCCATCTGCAAAGGAATCCGTCCATTAAAATGTGGCCCCTACTCTGGAAGTGCTTGAAAAGCCCCAGCACATTTTTTGGGCTAAAGATAAAAAAATTTTTTAAAAAAAGTCAGACTCCTGCAGCAATAAATATGGAAAGCATCCAGAATGCACTCCAGTGATCCAAGGAATAGACTGACTTTTGCTTCAGGACTGTACTAATTAAATACTGCGAACTACATCTGAATAGAATTAAGTCTAATTTAAGGCCCTTTCTGAGCTCCAGGGCAATGTAGGCTTGTCCTAAAAAAGAAATTACCGACTGCTGACAACAGGTGTCAGCAACAGGAGCGGCTGAACCAGGGCTGAATGTGAATTAGCTGCAAGTGTGGACAAGGACGAGCTCGGTTCAGCAGCGCTGCTGCAGCCGCCGTGGGGACCTGGCTGGAAGCAGGGATAAAGCTGGTATGAACCAGGGCAGTGCAGCTGCCCCCGTCCCTGTGTGCAGATCATCAGGGCAGGTCTCGTTTTCTGGGGCGTTGATCAGGTTTGTTTTAGCACCACGCATGCCACAAGCACCTTATTTCCCAGAGGAATTCTTGGGTGGCAGCCAAAGGGAATATTTTGCAACGAGTGCTGCGCTGCCTTCCTCTTACTTCTTCCCCCTGCCCTGCAGTCCACAGGAATTCCCCCAAGGAAGGATCAGGTGTTTTACTTCTCTTTTCCGTGTGCATCCATCTTAAATGGAGCAGGAAAGGTACTGCAAAGGCTTTGGAGAAACCAGGGTAGCAGAGCACCATCAGCCCCACAGGTCCTTTGCTGGCAGCTTTTTGCTGCCATTTCCTGCTGGCTCCTGCACTGTCTTTCTCATCGTGTTTCTTTAGCAACATCCCGTGTCTCTTCTTCTCCCCTCTTGCTCTTTTGCTTTGAAATAGACATTTAAGATGGGTTTTCTCTCCATGCCCTTTCTCTGTAATTTATTCCATATGTGTATATGACTCTTCCCATAAAAAGCTTTTGCCCAAATCTGTCTTTGCAGCCAGTTTTTCATGTTTTGGTTTTATTTTTAATAATTTTTGCTGTCATGCTCTTTTTCTTCACTGTTTTCAAAACCAGGCCTGTTTAACCCTTCCAGCCTTCCTCACCTACACAAGCACAAACATCGGTTCCCTCTCCATATACTGTCATTCCCTCTCCACCACGAAAGCAAGAAAAACAGGTTTGTGGTTGGTATTTGTTAACAGAACAAAACCAGCAGGTTAAAATTCCTCTGGGCTTGTTTTTGATTTGGTAAAAGGATGGGGTGAGGGCAGGACTGGGAGCAGAGGACACACACCCAGGCTCCCACCTGAGCTGAGCCGGACACCTGCTCTTCCACAGCTCTGGAGAGGGGGAAAAGCAGCAAATCCGGACCCAGTGAAAGGAAGGGCAGTTTCATCCATTTCAAAAAGAGTCACGCCCACTCCAAATTAACATCCCTGTTTTAATTTACCTTCATGCCTCCTATTAGAGTAATTTATCTTCCAAGTCACATTGCAAAATGAAAGCTTTGCCAGGGGTTCAGGGTGTTGGACCAAGCTCACAGGCTTTCCCTGCTTTTAAGTATTCAGCACTTTCACACAGGTTAGATTTCCTGCAAAGGAAGAAAAGACAACTTCTGCTCCTGATTTGTGACAAGGCTGTGTAGTGGATCCACACTTGTGCCCACAATAAAAGCCTTCAGTACTGTATCAAGAAAAACAATTGTGCATTGTAGAATTCCATGGCCGCCTTGCTCTTTGAGCCATTTCTCCACATGCATATTCCCAGCTTTCCACTGTAGCAAGTAGACTTTATGTGTTTGAAGCATGAATGGGCTTAACACTGCCTTCAGAAAGCTTAAAAGGTAAATGAGAATTGTTGACAGTGGGCAGGAACTGGGACAGTCACAGGTGTCGTTGTGGAAGTGCTGCAGTCATTTTTTGGACATCCCACCTCAGGAAGGCTTAACTACCAGACCTTTTCCATCTCCACTTTTAGGAGTTGGGGATATCTAACTAGGGAGCAATCAGACAGATCCAGCGAGGGAACCAGGCTGCTGCTACAAGACCACTAGGTTCTCCTGCTTTCCAACAGGATATGCAGATGAAGAGCTCTCATTTGGAAAGGATGACTCTGAACTCATTTGGGTCTGAACCCATGCAAATTGACCAAATGTGTCTGTTGACTTAAGTCTAATAGCAGAAAACTTTTCTAAGGGAAGATGAGTCGCTTGGACCTGAGACATCACCTTCCATGCCATAGTTTACTCTATGCTGTTGCTTTTTCTGTTGGTTTTGTTGGTTTCTTTAGAAAAAAGAACAGCACGTCAGAGAAATGAAGGTGTTTATCAGTGGGAATTCCCCTGGAAACACGTACCTTTGGGAACTGGGATCATACAAGCCCTGTTGTATGCTAAAAGGAGCCAGTTAAACAAACACATAAATGTGCAAAAGAGTCCATTTGCCTCAATAACCACATCTGCCATTCACCTTCTGCCATAATTCCACTCAGGTCGAACACTTGGGGTGGTGAAGCCTGCAGAGCCACCCACACCAGTTTCACTCTGGTTTTTAAAGGATGGTGGCATTTTCTGTAATGAGTGTTCCCATTCCTAGGAAATGCTTACATGCTGGTGGTGACTGTAGTGAGGCTGAGAGTAAAGGGTCCATCTATCCCAATTTCCTGTCCTGACACGGGCTAAAAGTGAGTGCTTAGTGAAGAATGTAGGTACAGGGCAAGCCTGTAATGCTGTTTCCCAAGAGAGTTCTCCCAAACTCTAATGGTTGGAGACTCAGGAGTTTCCTGAGGGTTTTGTGTTTAATCACCCAGGATGGATTTCCCTCCTGCAGATTTGTTCAATCACCACTTTTGCTCCCCAGACCCCAATCTGCTGGGGAGCCTTCGCTGCACCTGATGGGACAAAGTGCTCACCCTGGTTTTTGTGAGCTGTCACTTTGACAGCCCTTTGCTTTGTCCTGCAAGAGCCAGGGGACAGTCACACATTCAGGAGTTTACATCAATCCTCTCCAGGCTGAAGAATTAGGAAAGGTTCAAAGAAGGAACTGAATTAATACTTGCACATTAGCAAGCCATCCCATGCTTTGGATCACGTTTGTAATTCTTCTCTGAACATTTTTCACTTCCACATGCCTTTTCCAAGGTGAGAAAAGCAGAACTGGTATAAGATCCATTTTTCTGTGAATGTGAAACATGAAAAAAATGAACAAAAAAAGAAAAAAAAACCCATCTATTGTATGATATTTCATCTGTATAATTTCAAAGTGAATCTGATAAAAGCCAAACAGAACACAAATCTGTATTAAATTAAATCACCCCCACCAATCCCTCCACCCCTACTCATGAAGTCATTAAAATGATTTGATGGGGAAATGTAAGCTTGGAAAATCAGTTTATTGATTAACTACAGGGTAAAAAAAGGGAAAAAAGCAGCACTGGCAAAGAGCAATAGCACATTTTAAAAGTTATTAAGATACCAAATTCAAGACTGGGGTAGAAATTTGTGTTGGTAAAATTATCCTGCAGGTTTCAAAATATTTCACACCATGTCAGCAAGAAAGCAGAAGAGTTCAGAACCAAGTTCCCAGGGAGGGCACACAAACAATGACTTAGAAAGGAAGTTTGGGAAATGTGAGGAAATGCTCAGTAATTACTTTTTCATTTGTTTTCTTCATTCAAAACAATTCAATAAGGGAACACAAAAATTAGAGCAAACAACAGTAAATTAACTTAGCCCAGATGATGTTCATTATTCATTAACACCTACTACCTCTACAAAATAAAACCAACAGGTTCCATGCAGACACGTGGAATTTCTCTGGTGAAACACAGGAAGATGCACTTGAGCAAAAGGGAGAGGAAAAAATGGGACTTTTTAAGCAGTAGCCTCACTCACATTAAAATCAAGGAATTTTGACTTCAAAGAGAGATGGATGGAGAACAGTAGATTAGAAGGAGCTGCAAGCCAAGGTCCTCCTTCATCCTTTCTGGATAAATTCCCCCAGGCCAAGGCTTAAATTTCTTTACATAAAGCAGGTGTTTGTGGCATGAGAGAAGGAGCAGAGCCCTGCAGGAGTTGTCCCAGGGAGCAGGTGTCAATCCAAATTGTGGGGAACAGTTAGGAAAAGACAAGGAGGAAAATGCAGACCACCAAGATAAAATTTCCCATCACCAAGGCGGGGTGGGGGCAAGCAGCCGCCCCCTGCATCAGGAAATTTACTGCTGGGTGCACAGGTGCCGTTATAAAACCAGATGTGCTGTGGAAATGACAGCTTAAAATGTGAAAAAAGGGGATTTTATGAAACAAAAGAGAGAGGTTACAGGGAGCAGTGCAGTCTGTATTCCTGAAACACCAGGCAGGAATTGGCCCAGACAACTTTTCCCGTCCATGGGCTGAGGGTAAGAGCAGTGGCAAAGAGTAAATCAGTCTTAGGACAGCTCTTGGCAGAAATGCTCTTGCAATGGTGCAGGTTAAAAGTCAATAATGGTTTTCTTGCTTCAGCCAAGCCAGGGAACCAAATGAAAATACCTTTTCCAATTTATTTTCCACCTCCCTCCCCATTTCTCCCCAAACAGTAGCAGGAGGATCTTGCCACCCACATTTGCACTGTCCTTAGGAATGTGTGTGCCTATTTTAGGACAATTTGGAAGCCCTTGGGAACATTCCTAATTAATAAACACACGTTCTATTTTCTTTTCCTGTATTCCCCTGTGAATTTCCATCATCTTCATTTGCCAGCTATTGTGTATAGAGCCATTCATGATCCAACAGCAAGGCAATCCCTGGAAATTCGGGAATCCTAACCTGGCATTAGGACACAACAGGGGAATTATTTTTTAGACCTGAAAAGCACTTGCTTCTCCAGTCAGCTCGAGGCCTGTTGTTACAGTCCAGCTGTTTTGCCTGGGAGCAGAAATAGGGGAAGCTCAATAGTTCTACCCAGAAAACTCTGCAGTCTGTTGTCTGTGCAGGGGACAAGGACAAGGAGGAACAAGTTCACGAGTTTCTCTCGCTGTTTACTAAAAATACTGCCAGCATGATGCTTCTGATAGTTTTGTTTGCAGTACTGGTTCAGAAAGAGGAAGTACAGATGGGTGAGGAGATATAAATAAAAAGTCTTTGTTTTTCTTCTCCTTGTGACGTGTTGTGTAACTACAGCCCTGGAGAGAGCTGCCAGTGAGGAGAAGCATCAGGGTCAGCTCTGCTTTGCCCAGGTGGGCATCCAGGGAGAAAGCAATGCTGCTCACCCCAACATCCCTCCCACCTGCCATCCTCTCTGAGCCTAGGATGAAGTTATAATTTATTGTGCCTGTCCATGGATTGCCACCCTACCTAGTCAGTTAAAAAACTACACTCACTCGGCAGTCTCCTGTCAGATATCAAAACTATTTTCCCATTCTGATCTTGTGCTGAATGTAAATTTAAAATATAGGGCTTCACTGCAGTAAGTAGCTCAGGTGATCTGATTTAATTGTGCTTGAGAGTGCAAGTTTAAACTTTTCCCCCCAAAAGACAGAAGGCTTTATCCTTTTGAGTTGTTCAAACTCAACAGGATGAGGCTCTGCTTGAGCTGACCCTGCTCTGAGCAGAGTGCTGGAACCAGACGATCTCCTGCTGTAAGGAAGAAGCATTTGGCCAGCGCTGCCAGGGATGGACAGGGTGGGATTGCTGGAGGGTCTGTGCAGGGCTGGGAGCTGGACTCCATCATCCTGGTGGGTCTGTCCAACTCAGGATGTTCTGTCGATTCCATGAGTGGGAGAAGGGAAACATCACTCCTATTTCTAGAAATGGCAGAAAGGAAGACCTGGGGAAATACAGAGCTTCGTCTCTGTGCCTGGGAAGGTCATGGAGCAGACCCACACTGAGGACAAACTGTGCCTGACCAGTCTGGTGGCCCCCTCTGATGCAGTGACCGCAGTGGTCAGCAAGGGAAGACCAACAACAATCTAAGAAGACTTCAACTTGGCCCTAAGGCTTCTGACACGGTCCCACATGACATCCCATGATCCCCAAACTGGAGAGACAGGGATTTGAAGGGTGGACCATTCAGTGGATGAGGAATTGGCTGGATGGACGCAGCCATAGAGCTGTGGTCAAGGGCTGTGTGTCTGGGAGGAGGCTGGGGACAAGTGGTGCCTCTCAGGCCGCTGGCTCGGTGCTCTTCAATATCTCCATCAATGACAGTGCAGGTGCACCCTCAGCTTCTGACTGGGCTCTTTCCCCTCTCCTCAAAGGTATAAGCAAAAAATACCCAAAAAAGCTAAAACAACAAGAAGAAACAAAAAAATCCCAAAGTCTAAACACCAGAGGGACTTACTGAAGGGGTTGAATGAGTGATGTCTGACAGGTCATTTGGAATTCACACAAGAAAGCTGTAAGCTCTGTGATGCACTCTGGGTTCCTGTGGATTTTAGGCCTTTCTAATGATGTTGTCAGGATAAATACGCTGTGCCACCCACACGTCTCTGCTATATTTATCCTGACACCACTCCTGTGAGGCAGGGCAGTCCTGTTTACTCATTAACTCATGGTGAACAGAAACTCAGACGTCCAAGAGACTTGTCCAAGCTCACGCAGTGACTCTGCAGATCTAATGCTCTTGGAACTGTGCCTTCCTTCCCCTCGCCTACACCAGATTTGTGCCTCTCCTCTGCACTGCAGCTGCATTTAGGGCAGCTTTGAAAGGCAGGCAAGAAGGACCCTCTCATGGAACCCTACAAGCAATGGGACCTCAGTGTCTGTGCCAGTGGAAATTCCCAGTATGGATAGTGACTCCACATCAACCAGTTCCCACAGAGCTGCATGCCAGCCCTCTTATCTCCCTTCATCTCACTCAGGTTTTAGACTCCTGTTCTACCACGAGTAGGTGATAAAAGGGGCAAAGTACAGTGCTGTGTGTGACTGAGGCACTCACCAGGGTAAGGCCTGAACAGATGATTTGTCTGAGAATTTGTGCCTTGCCAAAAGGCTCTCCTGGATTTGTGTTCGTTATTCTTGGGATCGCTATTCCTATGGGATCCCCAGTGGACTGACAGGGTCACGAAATGGGAGGTATAAGGCAAGTGCCATGCAAAGGAGGAAGGATATTGCCGTGGGGAGCAGGGGGGTGGAACAAGGCTCTNAAACACAGAGATTAAGAAAGTACAGTTTATCTATATTCTCCATGAGAGAGAAAGAAAATCCTAAAACACTGCAACTACATGGGATTGCTATTCCTATGGGATCCCCAGTGGACTGACAGGGTCACGAAATGGGAGGTATAAGGCAAGTGCCATGCAAGGGAGGAAGGATGCTTTCTGGAGGAAGCATCAATGGGACCAGGGGGCTCGGAAAGGGGTGGTCAGCCCCTCCCTCAGTTATGACCCTCCTTTCCATGGGGTCAGGATCTGTCCATGGGAGAGTTCCTTTCATGGTGGAAGCTGCACCTTGGTGCACAGGCAGACTCTGGAATCATCTCTTGGACAAACCCGTGCTTCAGCAGCCCCACAACACCCCCTAAGCCAGCCCTGAACCCTGGTTCCATGGCTGTGCCCTGCTTGGGCACCTCGCTGCAAAGAGAGGGAGAGGAGAATGTTGGCAGTGGAACAAGGGCACGGCATCCTCCGTGCCGAATCCAATAATTGTGAGGTGGCTCTCTCCACCTCAGAAACTCTCAGACATCAGCACTGAAGTGATCCATTCCTGGGAGAGCAGCTAAGGAGGGCAAGGAAAGCTCAGTGGAGGCATTGCCACAACCATGGCCTGAAGGTCTGAGCGCCCTGGGGATCTCTCAAGGCTTTCTGTGCCAGCTGGAGGCACAGCATCATCGGTTTTTCTGTGATCCTGCTGCGATTCCCCCGGCCACAGGTGTTCTCATGGAAACTGAGCTCCTAAAGCAGACTGTTCTCGATGCAGGACAGCAAGGGAGGATTTTTTTCAACAACAGAAAATTTGTAGTTTGACAGGCTTGTAGTAAACATAAATTATCAAGCAGGTCACGGCTCAGACCCTGAAATTTTACAGCAGCAGCTACTAAAGAGTAATGGTGGGGATTCCCCTTGTGTGCAGCTATAATTAGATCATTTAGATATTATCTTCCTAACAGAGAAGATTTCTCAGCTCCACAATGCCCGCTGCTTCTGCCCATTCTGGAAGTTCCCCCACATATTTATTTACACCCAGGGAAAGATCTGAGCTCTGCTTGCTTTGCTGCAGCAAAAATCCCCTTACGTCATGGGTTCCCTACCCGAGTAGCTCAGGATGAGCCTTCCAGACACGGGGAATGGGAGGATACCTAGTTATTTACAGTGTTCTCCTTCCCCCTCTGCTTCCATCCCTCAGGGAGTTGCTCTCTTTTGAGTGATGAGTTGTAAACAATACAATACACATTACAAATTGTGTGTGCAGAGAGGATGGGTAATTGTTTTGAAAATAAGAAATACTACGTAAGCACTCCCTTCGTGGGTACCAAGAAATGCCTTCAGCTCCTAAACAAGCTGCCAATTACTGCATTTACACATAGCATGGATGGACCAGACCTTCCTCCAAGCCACTTTGCCACCCCACTCTCGGTGAAACTGGATTAATCTGTTTCAGGACAGTTCTGGAAAACCTCCTGCATGTAACAGCCTGAACTCACTTCCAAGCAAAATTTAGTTTGCATGGCATTTAGGCATCATCCTGTCAGCTACACTCCCAACCTGTTATTCCATCTGCCAGCAGAGAAAAAAAAAAGTCCATTTTTAGCTAATTTTCATACTAATGAGAAGTATTGGAACCAGGAGGTTTCAATACCCAATTTCCTTATAAAGAAAAAAATCAAAATGGTTTAAAGGGGCTGTTAACTAACACCTTGCATCCCCTCTAATTGCATCAGAGTAACATGAAAGGAGACTTTACACCGCCGCCCTGGATAGAAATGCAAGCCCTGCAGATTGCTTCAGACCATTCTCCCCCACCTAGCCCTGCTCCATTGCAGGCAGCAGGGTCTGTATCTTCTTGGCAAGTTCAGTCCTTCCCGAGTTGGGAAAATAGAAGAAATACCTTGTCTGAGAGCTGATGGCAAGGGAACTTGAATGCTTGCGTCTCGCTGGGGTCAAAAAAACAAGTGTGTGCAGGGACTTATTCTACAGGGTAAATCTTGAGCTCACTGCAGGTTGAGAAGCCTAAAATTAGAGCTTTTTCTTACATCATTGTTACCCCTGTTGAGGGTGTAGTTTTTTGCTTTCGCAGGACAGAGGCACCCTGAGGCGAGAAAGCCAGGAAGGGAAGGGCAGAGGCAGTCAAAAAAAAAAAAAAAGAAATTGTAAAAAAAGATCAGGCTGTTCCTACCATGAATCAATTATGAAAGAGGTGAGTATTTCAGGTCTCTCTACAGACATTTTCAGGGGAGCTTTAAGAGGAAGGGTATGCCCAGCCAGGCAGGGAGGGAGGCTGTGGGCTGCTGCTTTGAGGAAGAAGTGTTATTTTGAGCTCTGTAGTGTTATTTATTTTGCTCTGTAGTAAGAGACCAAAAAAACCCCAGAGAGAAGCGGGCTCCCTCTTGACTCTCCCTTGGCCTGGCAAGAGCAGCTCGTGGCTGGAGCATCACTCTCTGACTGCTCTTTGGGTTCCCCTGACCTCTGAGTGATGGTTACAAACCACAGGGGAAGTTTCTCCTCACCTGACATCCTCTGCCCTCTCACTAACTGCGTGCCTGCAGAAGCAGACATGACTTACACCTCCCCTGTGCATGGCAGGAGTGCCTTCAAACCTCTTTTCTTTATTTATTCACCTGGAGAGCCCAGCTGGGTGCACAGCAATGGCACAATGTCAGCACTAAGGGGACATGGGCTGCACTGGAGCTGCAGCCAAGCTCCTTAAATCTCTTTAAGGAGAGCCTGGCCCAGCTGCTCTCCATCCCTCTGCCAAAGCTGCCAGCCCCACGGTGAGCCTGGTTATCCACCCTGAGCAGCTGCAAAAGCTTTCCAGCCGAAAGGAGAGGGACCAGGAAGGACTCGCTGCTCAAACCCCTTCCATTGACTTGGTTTGTGACAAAGCAATCCAAGCTTTGTTCAGAACTCCGACCAAAGCTGAATTGGTTTGGTGTTGGGAAAAAAGCTACCCCTTGTACAGTTGGCTCAGCACTTGGTGTAAAACAGTAGACTTCTGATCTAAACTCTGCTAAATGAAGCTGGTTTCAAAGCCAGAGGGGTTGAGTTATTTGCATTGATAAACTGGGAAATTGCCATATATATTTATATTTATATTTATATTTATAGTTANTTGCTTAAACTAGGAGTAATTTTCTTCCCATGCAGGTTTTCTGTTATATAAAAAAAGAAAAATATTTTGCTTATCAATAGTAGTTATTGTTATTGTTATTGTTATATTTATAGTTATATTGTTATATTTATATCTCTATATAAAATCTATAAATATATACAAATATATATCTTATATTTATATTTATATTTATAGTTATTGTTATTGTTATTGTTATATTTATTGTTATATTGTTATATTTATATCTCTATATAAAATCTATAAATATATACAAATATATATCTTATATTTATATTTATATTTAT
>VZTX01021914.1:0-11177 GCA_013400915.1 Pardalotus punctatus | reverse complement strand
GGAGGTTGTGGTGAGGAGGGAACAAGAAGCGTGAGGTTTTCCCGGGGTCTCCAGATTCCCGGGGGCAGCAGGGACCGAGCCCCGGCACCGGGCTCTGTTCCTGGGGTGTCACAGAGGTGAGGGGAGCCCTGGAAGGGTCAGTGGCACCGGCATTGCCCTGATCCGGGTGCAGCCCCTGGCTCTGTGGAACCGTGTGATGTTCTCATGGTGCTGCTCCTCCAGCTTGTCCAGGTGCCTGGGGATGGCCCCGTCCTTCCGTGGTGCCCCTGGGTGTCATTGCTACAGGCACTGAGGAGCCCCGGTGTCCAGGCAGAGCCTGATGGACACCCCTGCTCCCCGGCCTCCGCGGGATGTGGAGCCGCTGCCCTGGCATGTCCGTCCGGCCGATTCCTCGTGCCCTGGGCAGCGCAGCCTGCAAAGCCAGGGCTCTGCTGGGGCTGTGGTGTGGGAGCGTGGCCAAAGCCTCTCGGGGCTTTGGGCACAAGTCCGGGGGCTGCTCCGTGCCAGTTCCTGCATCCGTCTGTGTTAGATGACAGAGGACAAACCGAGGACAAAGCCAACTCCAACTCCTGGCTCCCCAGCCCCGTGTCCAGCTGGCTGGAAGCCCAGGCCCCCAGGGGACAGGTCAGGCCTGCCACTGTCACAGACTGAGGAAGAGGAGAGGCCCTTCACTGACATGGATGAAGAGCTTTCCCAGTGGAAAGGCGCTTCCGGGCAGGAGCTTTCCCAGTGGGAAGATGGGACAATGACAGAGACTTAACAAACAGAAGAAATACTGACAATCCGAGAAATTTGCCGATGGGGAACCAAGAGCAGGAGAGGGGAACCAGGAGGAGGAGAGAGCTGTACCAACACCAGGTACATGCCAGAGTTGAAGAAGTTTCCCGGTACAGAGATGGGACACACCAAGAACTCTGTGAACAGCAAGAAACCATCAGAGTCCGGGAGTGTTACCGGTGGGAGGAACACGGTGAGATATTCCAAGAGGTGCATGAATGGGAAGAATGTGTGACAACCCAAGAGGCGTTCGAACAGGAATCGGATGTGAGAGGGCAGACGGAAACCCAACAGGAAGAAGAAGAGACATCCCAGGAGCTGCCCCTATGGAGAGACGTGAGAGTCCCAGAGGATTCCCAAACAGACGATGGCCGAGAGCTGTCCCAGACGGAAGAACATGGGAGCAGCCAGGAGTTGTCCCAACGGGGCCGTGACCGAGAACGTCACCGGGAGATCCTGAGCCAGGCAGTGCTGGAGCTCCAGGCACTGAGGCAGCAGCTGGAGGAGGAGCTCGCCCAGCAGCAGTGGGTGGCTGTAGGAGCAGCAGCTACAGCCGAAAGGGAAAAGAGCCCGGTGCTTGTCCTGCACAGCCCCTCGCCTGTCCAGCCGGGAGCCCAGGCCCAGGCTGCCCCCAGAAATGTCCCTCCTGCTCCAGGCGGGCGCTGCGGGGACTGTTCTGGTGTCCCTGCCTGGCGGCACAGCCAGAGGGGGAAGACAGGTGAGGAAGAAGATGAAGAGGATGAAGAAGACAACGAAGAAGGCAATGAAGATGAAGAACGCAGTGAAGATAAAGACGACAAAGACAACAAAGATGACAGATGATGAAGGAGATGAAGAAGACGAAGATAAAGAAGACAATGAAGATGAAGATGGTGAAGATGATGAAAATGATGAAGATGAAAAAGAAGAAGACAAAGATGAAGATGACGAAGACGACGCAGATGAAAAAGATGACAGACAAAGAAGATGATGAAGACAAAGAAGACAATGAAGACAAGACAACGAAGATTAAGAAGATGAAGAAGATGATGAAGACAAGATGAAGAAGATGACGAAGATAATGAAGACAATGAAGAAGATGAAGAAGATGAAGACAAAGATGACAAAGCAGATGAAGAAGACAAAGAAGACAAAGAAGATGAAGAAGGCGACAACAAAGAAGAGGAAGAAGACAAAGACAAGGAAGACGATGAAGATGAAGAAGATGAAGACGACGAAGACAAAGAAGACGAAGAGGGAAAAGAAGACAATCAAGAAGAAGAAGATGAAGTCGAAGACTAAGAAGATGAAGAAGATGGAGAAGACTAATTTAAAAATACATAGAAGAATACTAATAAGGATTTAAAAATATGGAGAAGAAGAAGAAGAATAGGAATAAGATTTTCAAAATACATGGAAGAAGAGTAAAAAGAATTTAAAAATACTTAGAAGAAGAGTAATAGGAATAAGAATTTAAAAATACATAGAAGAAGCAAAGAAGAGTAGTAAGAGGAAGGAGAAGAACTAGAAAAATAATTAAAGAATACAAAAAAGATAAAATTTAACGAATAAGTAAAATTAGGAAATAGTTTTATTACATATTGTATATTACAGTCTATGATATAAAAACATGAATATACAATATGTTGTAATTACCATGGATTATAATTTCCCAGGAAATTGGCACCCCTTGGCACCAGGGCAGTGCTGGGTCTGGACTGGTCTGACCGGGTGAAGAAGATGAAGAAGATGGTGAAGACTAAGAAGAGAAAGAAGAATAATCTAAAAACACACAGAAGTAGAATAGTGATAAGTTAAAAATACACAGAAGAAAAGAAGGAGAAAAAGGGTAGTAAGAATAAGGAGAATAATAATAATTTAAGGATGCACAAATGATGATAAAATTGAATGAATAATGCAGGGACAGCTCCGATCTCTGCTCTGGGACAGGGACAGGGATAGGGAGCGGCTGGAGCTGAGCCAGGGCAGGTTTAGGGGGATATTTAGGAAAAGGTTCTGCCCCCAGAGGGTGCTGGGCACTGCCCAGGCTCCCCAGGGAATGGGGACATTCCCAAATCTGCCAGAGCTCCAGGAGCGTTTGGGAAACACTCCCAGGGATGGACAGGCTGGGATTGCTGGGGGGTCTGGATCATCCAGGAGTGGCACTGGATCATCCTCTGGGTCCTTCCAGCTCAGGATATTTTGGGATTCCATGGACTTTAGGGAGAGTGGGCAGCAGGTGCAGAAGGGTCCGGCTCAGAATAGATTGGATTCCCATCCATTGATGCTTTGGACCCATCATCTGTGGAGACTTTAAGAACAGGCTGGAGAAATATCTCTCAGGAATAACAAATTTTTAAGGTGGGCAACATTTCTAGTCCCCTCCAGCCCTGTTTTTCTACCGTTTGAGGACTTTACTCAGATAATACTTCTGAAAACTTGACCCTGGGGGTAAATTTTATGGGTTACATCTCCACTCACTAAAGCAAGAACGCAAAATTCAATGGACTCTGCTACTGTAGGTCTGGGCAGCAGTAGGAATTCAGGTGTCCCTTCTACATCCAGCTCTCCACCACTGAAAACACTCCTTAAAAATGTTTGAGGCAAAGGGAGAAGCCAGTTTGTAATTCTGAGTCTGTTACTTCTGGAGAAAGATGAGACATTAACAGCTAAATGAGAAAATCAGGAAAAATCCAGACTGTATCATCCCATCCATAAGCTGAATAAAACTTTTCTCCATTTCTACATTTTGCTGCATTCTCACTCACGTTTATCACTTCAGAATTTGTTTTCTCATCACTGAACTTGGCACAATTGGCTAAAATCAGGTATTCCCTTGACTCCAACCAAAAAACCACCCCAAAACTCCTCTGGCGGTGCAGGCAGGAAGAAGCCTGAACAAATGGCTCAATGGAGACCACATCAAAGAGAGAAAAATTATTTTAAAAATTAAAAAAAACCCCCAAACTGCAGCCTGCTGTTAATTGGCGCCATCGAAATGCCGATGTACAGGGAGGGCAGGCGGTGGTGCAGTGTGTTAAAAGACGTCTGTGTCTCTCTCGGTAAATAAATTGTTTAGAGCTCTCAGATTTCCAGCTAAACGGTGATGAAGTTTATCAAGGCTCGCGGAGAGCGTTGCTTCAAAAGAGGAACTCGCAATTATCACTCAATTAGAGCCCTTGGAAATCAGACAGCGAGGCACCGTTGGCACAGCCCCAGGAAAACATCGAGGACAGAGATACTCCTCGAGCTGCTGCTCCGCACTGCGAACAAGAAATTAATTTCAATCCCTTGCATGCCGAGAGCTTGGATGTTATCGGATCAATTTTATTCTGCTCAGACTCTGAATCAAGAGCAAGGCTCTAATTCATCCCAGTTGTTCCATTATTTACCCGAGTTTGCAACTGAGATTTTATGGGGGATTTAGAGGCTGGAAGAGGGAGGGAGGACACGGAAACAACGGCTGGAAGGCAGAGACTCAACCCCCCAGTCACCCACGGCAGCTCCATGGAGATTTTCCCAGTTCTCAGAATCACAGTTGGACTTTTGTAAGGAAAAATCCAGGTTTTTAAGCAGCAAGGATTTCTCCCGCCAGCATTGCCTGGGGAGGGGAGTGAGGGCAAACAGAGCAGTAAAAAAGTGAAGTGGGAGAAATGGGATGAGTTGAGCAACCTGGGAGAGTGGAAGGTGTCCCTGCCCACGGCAGGGGGTGGAACTGGATGAGTTTTAAGTTCCTTTCCATCCCAAACCATTCCATGATTCTAAAAATAAGAGAAATTCCCTGTGGAGGAGATCCAGATGCTTCACCTCAAACCAGGAGAGCATTTTAACCTGTTTTAAACAAGTTCTCATATCAAATTTGATGGTATTTGCCTGATTGGTACCAGTCAGAGAGCTGAGGCATCAAAAATGACATCAATCAAAGATAAAAATGAAATATTTGCTAGAGGGAAGATGAAACTCAGAATCTTGCAGGGGAAGAAATCTTCCTCTGCAGCTGAGGCACCTCAGTGAAGATCGGCTCAGTGGAAACCATGAAGCAGAAGTGGAAAACTTTTCTGCAGAACCCGAATTTGCTCATCTAGAAACAAGGGGTGTCATTTCTTGGAAGGACCCGAGAAATGTAACAGAAACATGAACAAGACCTAAATTTAAATGCATTGATGCTCAGATAGAGGCAATTTGTTCCTTTATCAGGAAGGACAGGCTCGAGGGTTTTGTAACTCAATTACGAGATAACACAAGCGGAGCGAGAAAATGTTTTAAAGTGTTCTTATCGAAAGGCTTTGGGTTGGGAAAGTGCTTCCTGGATTCTTATCTGATAGGTCAGAGCTTCTTGTTTTGTGTGAAATAATGATTTTCATTCATTTTCTGAGGGAACGAAAGAGGGATTCTATTCAAAATAAGACGTTTGCAAAAATTTCTTTTGTTGAGCCCCACGACCATTCCAGTACCTAAAGGGGGCTTAAAAAGAGGCCGGAGAGGGGCCTTTCCCAAGGTCGTGGAGTGACTGGAAAAGTGGGAATGGCCTTCAGCTGAAGGAAGACAGGGCTGGATGGGATCTGGGGAAGGAATTGTTTAATAGAAGGGTGGGGAGGGGCTGGGCTGGAATTCCCAGAGCAGCTGGGGCTGCCCCTGGATCCCTGGCAGTGCCCAAGGCCAGGGTGGATTTGGGGCTTGGAGCAGCCTGGGACAGTGGGAGGTGTCCCTGCCATGGCAGGGAGTGGGAATAAATGATCTTTAAGGTCCCTCCAACCCGAAATGATTCCATGATCTGGGACAAGTTTGTGCACGACGGCTCTCAGGGAGTGAATTGCTGGAATTGGACAAAAAACTGGAATAATCATCTGAAACTTCATGGGATACAAGGGTCAGGGCTGCTTCTTGATGAATTTGATGTTCAGGAAAAAAAAAAAAATCATTCTAAATTCCCCAAAAGCCTTTCAGCACCCAGCTGGCCCTTCCACCTATTCCTCACCGGTGAACACAAATATGATCCATCCCATAAAATTGCCGCGGAATAATCCACAGTGAGGGGGAAAATCCCGCCGTTTCTCAGTGTCTAACAGCAGGAACGAAGCCGTGGCAGATGGCAGAGGAGTTTCCTCCCTGTCCCTGTCTCACAGTTCCTCCTGCCCCCGTTTTCTCAGAACCACAAGCTGATCCCTGAACTATTTGCAGCCACTTCTGCTCCGAGGCACAGATGCGTGGAATGCAAGATAAACAGAGGGTGTGAAAGAAATCCCCAGCCCTCTGCTCAGGATTTCTTTCCCGACAGGAAGAAATCCTCATCGCTCCGCAGCTCCCATCTCCCTGCCTGCCCCTGGGCAACGGCAGAGGAAGATTGTGGTTTGCTTGGCTGTGTTGTTGGTGATCTGCACCTCTGTTTTGGCTCAACTCCGGAGAAAAACTGGGAAAAAAAATAATATTTAGTACAGCCCGAGTTGCTCAGATTTCATATCCTGGCTTGGCTTTTGGGTCAGTTTTACAAAACTGAGCTGGGGAAGAAAGTCTATTTTCCACCAGACTAATTTCTCCTTTGCCAGCTGTGCTGGCTTCTGCCTCTCCTTTCTTGTAAGTGAAAAAAACCCAAATATAATCTGGCTCCCTGAAGGGAAATTTTAGCCTCAGTTCAGCGGGTTTCTCCGTGGGCAAATTTCTCATCTGCATTCCCAGTCTCACTTATGAACAGCTGGAAGGGAAGGAATGGAAGGGGCTGAGCACAAAGAGTGGGATGAGGAAAACAGGTGAGCACAGGAGAGGAACAGCTTTGGACGGGGACCAGAACAGGAGGGTAAACTGGGATCTGTTTTTGTTCCCAGAAAATTGCTGTGACAGGATCTGAGTCAGCCAGAACTCTATGATGTCCATCTCCTTCTGCAGAGCTCCTCAAAGAAGGACAAAACCACAAAACTGCTGAAAAATCAGGTTATAAGCAAGAAAATCGAGTGTTTATCCCCATAACTCTGCCTCCCCCCTGTGTCTTTGTGGGGTTTTGGTCTCTAGGAAATCTTTTGTCAATTTTGAGGTCTCAGTAGGTGTTTGCTCCTTGCACAGCTCTTCCCAGTGATTATTCCTCTTCCCAGTGATTATTCCTTTTCCCAGTGAGTATTTCTCTTCCCAGTGATTATTCCTTTTCCCAGTGAGTATTTCTCTTCCCAGTGATTATTCCTTTTCCCAGTGAGTATTTCTCTTCCCAGTGATTATTCCTTTTCCCAGTGAGTATTTCTCTTCCCAGTGATTATTCCTTTTCCCAGTGAGTATTTCTCTTCCCAGTGATTATTCCTTTTCCCAGTGAGTATTTCTCTTCCCAGTGATTATTCCTTTTCCCAGTGAGTATTTCTCTTCCCAGTGATTATTCCTTTTCCCAGTGATTATTCCTCTTCCCAGCCACCCCTGCCTTGGGGAACTGTGTTTTTTCCACCTGACCTGAGGAAAGGAAAAGTCAGTAGCGAAGAAGAAGAGGAAAAAACACAGAAGAAGAAAGATTGATTGTTTAAATTTTGTTTGAGCTACACATGAGGTGGCAGGACAAGGTGATCATGCCTTGATTTACCATTTTACAGTCAGGACAGTGTTTAGAATTGTTCTCTGCAGGTCTCCTCCTGATATCAACTAAAACCCCTAAAAAGATGCTCTCATTTACCTGATGACATTTAGGGAAGAGGAAGACTGAAAAAAAAAGAGAAAAGCAGTACCAGAAGATGACATTTTTCCTTACTTGCTGTTTCAAGAGCCCTGGCATCCCTTCTTTGCATTGAAGAGGATTCAGAGGATTTTCTGTTGCTGTTTTTCAGCAAAAAACCTCACTGCAGTGAATTTATTTTAAAGTCAGCTGCCCTCCTGGGAAACATCTGTGTTTAGCAGGCTAAAAACGTGGGTCTAAAACTTAGCCTTTGTTTGCTGAGAGCCAAAAAGCCTGTGAGAAATGTGAGAAATTTCCACAGGAAAAGAGAAAAAAAAAAAAAAAAATCTTGTCTTCAGATGGACACAAATTTATAGTCAGATGAATCATAAATGTCACGCTCTGAAGGAGCTCTGCCCAAAGTTCCTTTTCCTGCTCATATCGTGCTTCTGACTTTGTGGTTCGGTGCCTGCTGATGGCCCTGACTGACATCCCCTGGAAAGTTCAGGGAGATTTCAGGGAGATTTTAGGGAGATTTCCCCCCTCCCTGTGCACGTCATTTGTGTTTTATTGAGCTTCCAGCCGGGTTTGTCACCTTTGGTGTGGAAAAAAATCATTGCCCCGCTTGCTGTTGTGGCCTGAAAAATAAATGTTTGCCTGCACAGATGGATATCCGTGAATATAGAGGAAGATGTTGGTGTAGATATACCTAAATATATATATATTTTTTTATGGAGTGTATTTACAGGGGGAATATGTGAGGGACACAAACACACACGAATGTTTTACACCTTAAAATATGTGAGGAACACAAACATTTTACACCTTAAAGCGAATATTCTGAGGTGGTGTCGCCGCCTGGTTTAATTTGCTTTTCCGGGGCAGCAAACCCAGCACTAATTCCTCGGGGAAGAGCCAAAACCCCACTCGGTGGAGCCCCCCATGCCGTGGGGCTGCTCTGTCAGTTCGGGTTCAGTGCCCCCCGTCAGGGCTCGTCCCCCGGGATCGACTCGCGGTGCCTCAGCCCTGTCATCCTGTCTCCTCTCGGGCTCATTTATCGGGAATTCTGGCAGGAAGCAGCCATGGGGAAAGGGGAATTTTGCAGTGACAACCCCCGGGATAACAAAGCCGGGTCTTGTCAGGACTGTTCCCCCTCAAAGCGGGTCCGAATTCAGGCACCTCCTCGCTGGGATCGCTCCCGGGCTCCCGTTTTTCCGTTTTTCCCGGGATTTGTGGGGCTGGTGGCACCGGGAGGGTGGGTTGTTTGAGTTCAACGAGCCTCCGGTGGTCAGGTGCCCACAGCAAAGGGCAGACCACAAAAATCAGCGTGAGGGTTATTTACCATAACCGTATACAAAACCACAAGCGGCAAAGGTTCCCTCAAATACATCGGAGACGCCGCACATCTCTTTATTAAAACCCGCCTGCTACGCTTCCATTTGCCTTTCAATCCAAGCAGGAATCGAAGTCAAAAGCACAAAATCAAAGCAGAAACCAACCCAAGAACAAAAATAATAACAACGGAAGCAAAACAAAACAAACAAAAAACCGTTCCCCTCCCTCCCAATTTTTTTGTTTTTTGTTTCGACTTTGAATTGATTTTACTCCATTCCAGCACTGAAGATCAGTGATTGGCAGATGCAGAATTCTTTTATTCGCTCATAAATAAAATATCTGCACTGCCTGAGAGTTATCCACTCATTTTGACAGTGATGAACGCGCCACACTTTTAGCGATCCATTATAAACCGTCTGAAATCCCTGGGCCAGAGGAAGGAGATACCTGGTTAAAAATCATCTCTCTGTGCCTCTGTGTGGGTGATGGTGCTCTCCTGATTATTTGTGCAATTCCTGTTTCTGTCCACACACCAAACATGTTGTTTTGAGGTGTTTCTTCTTCCTAAAGGATTTTATTTTTTTTCCATCTTATGAATAATTTCCATCTTTTTCCATCGCGAAATTGAGTCTGGCTCCTAAACCGATAAAAACCCCAAGGTCTCCTTTCGGTTTTGTTTTCCTTTTTTCAGTCTTTCTCAACCACAGCATTTCTCCTTGATTTCCCCTAATCCTTCTCCCAGCTTTCTGGCCCAGGACATGTTGTTTCCGATAATATTTCCTCGGATCCCTGGGAGCCGCCCCTCTGGTGAGCTCTGTCCAGCTGCTGACTCCGCAGGCAGCGCACAGAGGCTTTTCCCACTCCAAAAGAAAAGCAGGATGAAGCAGATTGGCATTTCCAATTTATGGGAAACTCAGAAATTAGCAATTCTTGTAAATGTGACTGCTTTGGCAAAAGGAGCAGCAACATTTAAAGCTGCCAGGAGGTGGGAAAAGCTCAGGATTTTGGGAAAAGGCAAAGCAAGGGATGTCACTCAGGTGAGACCCCACCTGCAGAGCTGCAACCAACTCTGGAATCCCAGCACAGGAAGGAGCTGGAGCTGCTGGAGAGAGTCCATGGAGCTCCAGGATGAGCAGAGGATGGAGCAGCTCTGCTGGGAGGAAAGGCTGGGAGAGCTGGGATTGTTCAGCCTGGAGAGGAGAAGCTTTGGGCTGAGCTCAGGGTGGCCTTGCAGGGCCTGAAGGAGCCCCAGGAAACATGGAGAGAGACAATTCCCAAGGGCTGGAGGGCCAGGGAATGGCTTCAAAGTGATAAGAGAGTAGGATTTGATGGGATACTGGGAAGGAATTGTTTAATAGGAGGGTGGGGAGGGGCTGGGATGGAATTCCCAGAGAATTCCCTGGGGCTGCCCCTGGATCCCTGGCAGTGCCCAAGGCCAGGTTGGATTTGGGGCTTGGAGCAGCCTGGGACAGTGGGAGGTGTCCCTGCCATGGCAGGGGTGGGATGGGATGAGCTTTAATGTCCCTTCCAACTCAAACCACTCTGTGATTCCAAATCCATCCCTCCATCCCTTTCCCGGGCTCCTTTCCCCATCTGAGATGTATTTCCCATCCTCTTCACTCAGACAGAGATGAAGTGATCTGACCTTCTGGGCAATTCCATCGAAGAGGGATTGATGGTTGTATTTACTGCTCTTTCTCCTAAAGTTTGGTCAGTATCGATTAATGCCAATAAAAGGATTTATAACAGCCCCAATGCGGGTCAGCATTTGAAAAACTCTCTCTGTGGGACATGGAGAACTTCAGGCTTCAGTATTCCATGGAGACCAGATGGCATTTTCAGGAAAAAAAAAACAAAAAACCTTCATTCTCCCCGGATCTGAATTTGTTCTCAAGTTGGGGTCAAACCCAGCAGATCACGTCAAACAAATGAAAATAAAGGGAACACTGCTGCAAATGTGAACTTTGTTATTTTGGAGACTTTGAAGATAATGTTCCCAAGACTTTAGACATCAGTCATCCCCTCCTGGCTGCAGGGGGACGGGAATTCAATTTCATGCCCTGCTATGAATCAGGAGCAGCAATTTCAGCTCCCGTTTACTGCAGTGTCATGACCAAAATCATGCACTAATTTTTAGGGGTTTTATCAACTTTTGGCCTCAAATCTTAATTGTCCTGGTTGTCCTTAGTTCAGGAGCCAAATGGGGCTCTGAGCACCCTGGGACAGTGAAAGGTGTCCCTGCCCATGAAAGGGATGGAATAAGATGATTTTTAAGGTTCCTTCCAACCCAAACCGTTCTGGGATTTTGATCAGCAAGTAGAAAAATCCCCTAAATCACCTCAAACTTTCCATTCTCCCCAGAAATGATTGATTTGCAGGATCACCATCTCCTCCTTCCCCTGGAACAAACATTTCTGGCCCAGCCAGGAGGAGCCAGACCAGCCCCATTCCCATTCCCATT
>VZTX01021910.1:325-147536 GCA_013400915.1 Pardalotus punctatus | reverse complement strand
GCCCCGCCCAGCGCGCGGCGCAGGGACCGGCGCGGTTTGGGAACGGGCCGGGGCCCCGCGTTTGCCCCGTGTGTTCCGTTGGTCACGCCGATGGGAACAGGCCAACAGTTCGCCTGCGAGCAGTCCAGAAGCGGGCTTCCCTATGTCCTGGATGAAAGATTTCGCTGAGATAAGGCCGTGCGTTGGCTGATGGCTCCGGTGTGCAGAGCCACGTGGGTTTGCCCAAAGCCGGCAGGAGCGGGCCCAGAGCGGTGCCGTGCCGGTGGTGGAACAATGCTGAGTGCGGAAACATGGCTGCTATAGGCCTTTCTAATTTTTATCTTACATTTTCTAAATTCTAATGCAGTTGAGACTTCTGGTATTGTAAAATGTCTCCTTTTTAAAAATTACTATTGTTACAGTATCGTTGCTTTCCACTCGGTTTTGTTTCTTTTTTTACAATAAGGAAATAGAGGGAATACTGCAGAAAAAAGTATAGTGCAGCAAAATGGCTTAGGGATACTCTGTTAGGAAATAGCAGGCTTGCTGTGCTCTCATTCCCCCAGTTGTGTTCCCAACTGTTGTGTTCCATGATGAAAAGCCTACAATTATGAGATTAAGCAGTGCTCTGAGTAATCAGAAAGTTGCAATGCTTCTCGCTTTGATTCCCACACACTTATATAAAGGAAGTGTATTTGAAAGGACAACCAAGCCTGTGGCTTGCTTAACTGCACAGTGAAGAATAACATTATTTTTAATTACAATTATGCAGAGCAGCATCCCTGAACTGCTTACAGCCGCAGAGTATAAACTGTCAGAGCTGACTGCCCCTTGTTTGTCCAGAAGCTGATGGTGCTACGATGAAGAGCTTATCAAACAACTAAGAAATTGTCATGTGGATTATGATACTCTTGTGTGCATCCCTCAGATTTGCCACAGAGCAGTCTTGAGTGGTGGTTACAGGCTATACCATTTCCTGCATTTTTATGTATGTACAGCAAACATATGTATTTTATTTCTAAAAATTAAATTACTGATTTGAAGGTAGGTCATGTTGGGTTTATATGTTCTTAATGGCTGCTCAGTCCTCTTCTAGTGACACAAATGGACTTGACCCTGACTCAGCCCAGCTTTCCTCATTCATTGGCATCACAGGAGCACTGTCATTTTCCTCACCACCACTTCAGGAGTGGAGTGGGGAGTGGGAAGCGGGTCAGACCTCACCCTTCCATCCCAGACTGCCAACACTTCTTTGCTGATCCCAGGACTAGGGAGGTGAAGAAAAATCACATGAAGTCTCATAAACTTGTTTTATCCTCTTTTATTTGATCCTGTTTGCCGGTTGGGCTGGACCTGTGAATCATTCTAGATCCTTGCAGTCATCAGTCAAAGCAGCTATCATAATGCCACAGTAGAATATTTTCTTATGTTGTCATTATGAAGCAGTAATTCTAGAATTACAGCAACTCTTGTCATATTACTGTTATATTTTTTTTCAAAAAAAATATTACTGTGACTGTCTTGGGGGATGTGCCAAGCTGGAATCGTGCAAGCACAGAAATAAGGCTTGAGGTTTCTGCTTAGTAATTTGAACAGATATTTAGTCTGAATAGAATTTGCAAGATCAGAATTACAATGATCCGAATGTTAGAAATAACATTTCCTACTTTAACAATCTGTGATTGAAATAAAATGTGACATAGTTCCAAACAGATAACATCGTGGAGAGTGAAAAAGGAATTTATTTTTGTGGGAATGGGTGAAAGGGGATGGCAGAAAGAGAAGGTCCACTTCTCCATTCAAAAACCCACGAAGGTAAGGTAAATCACACACTCATGAGGGCAGTGGTTGAAAGTACACTCTCCTAGTCCAGAAAACACTTGAAGCCCATCCCTATTTGTTAAAGGTCCCAAGCTGATCCTTAGTTTCACAAATAAGCTTAAGAACCCAGTTAACTCAGCCCTTCTTAATTTCCCATTCTTCATGGCTTAATCTCTGATACTTGAGGAAAACAGACATGAAATGTGGTCAGGAAAGAAAAAAGAAAGGGAATATTATGAGAAAGCAAAAAAAATACAAAGATAGCCCAAGTGGGTTTACAAGTAATTCAGTAGCTGAGGGAGGTGTCAGCAAGGGAGAGGGCAGTGCCAAAAGAGAACTGAAACTAAGTGCCCAAGAGAAATGAAAGTGAAACTCCGGACTGTGAATGGAATGAGGACATGGAGGGGAAGTGCTCAAACACTGAGAAGCTGGTAGGGTAAACAGGAGAGGCTACTATAAAATTATCTTACCTATGGCAAGTGCCCTGGAGGTTTTTTAACCTGGTTTTCTTAAAAAAAAAAATTATAGCTTGCATAGGTTTTTAATTACTTGGGCCCACAGCCATGCTGACTTCGGGTGAGCAACTGTACAGAGCCTTAGAGGGAAAAGTATGTCTGTAATCTGTTTGAGCTGAAAGCCAGATGAACTCTGATGCAACACAGAGCAGGCAGAGGAGCAGCAGGACAGTGCTGCTGGTTGGGGAGCAGCACTTCTCTGGGAAGTGGCTTTCATCAGAGTAGAGCAGGGCTCTGGCCTGGCACCTCAGGTCAAAGGGCAAGAAGCCATTTCCAAGCAAGCTGTGGTTGCCTCAACTGGATTTGCAGCAAAAGGAATAGTGACTTTTCTGAGGCTTCCCCAACTGCTGTATTTTCATCTGTACATCATAACCCTTCTTGACCAAAGCCCCAGAGCCTTCTGAGTGCAGAGAGGCTTCATTGCCAGTCTAGAAATGTTCTTACTGAGCCTTCTGCCTCAGCTTTTCCACCTGGCTGTGATGTTTACTGTTTCCCCCATCCATCCAAATGTTTGGCATGAGGGGATGCCAATAGTACATCCTTACTGTTCCCCATCCATCCACTGTTTGGGTGCATGAGCTGTGGAGAACACCAGGAGACACACAAGCCCTGGTGACATGGTTTCCTGTACTTTCTGTGCTACCACAGCGAATAGAAGCAGCCGCAATGTGTCTTTTGAGTGAAACGTTCTCCCTCACTAAGTTCTTCCAAACATATCATCAGCATTGTGGGGTTTTTGTTCAGCAGGCCTAAAACTTCCCCAGCAATGCTTTTTAGATGGGGGAAACCAGTAAGAAAAATAAACAGCACAACATTGGGATGCTGGACTGAGTGCTCAAGCCAAGGGAGGAACCAACAAAGCAATCTTAAGCTCTATCAACATATATTTCCTTTTTTTTTAATCCCTTTTTTTATTTTTAATATTGGCTTCTCATCAAGGCAGTCAAAAGATTTTCCATTAAATTCAGCCATATATTAAATCAGTTTCACAGTCTCTGTTTGTTTGTTCCTTTACCATTACTGAGGATCTGCTAAAATTGTTTTGTAAGAATGGGAATGAAGTTGATCTATGGTCCATCTAGATAGGGATGCTGTGGGATATGTAGATATGTATTTCATAGAGAGTAGTGTATATATATATCAGACTTTTTTTTAATATTCATACTGTTCCCCAGCTATACTGTCTCTGCTACTAAGTATTTTCATTTTTAACAAAGGTTCAGTGAGGATCTGTGCATGGATTCCTATACTACATGGTAGAAGATACATAAATAAGGAAACAAATCATCTATCTTCCTTTCCTCCTTTATTCCCCTTCTCTCCACCCATTTATTCCCTTTCTTCTCCTTTTCCAGACTGTAGGATGATCAATTGCTTCTTTTTACAAAGTTTACAGATGTGTTTAATCCGCTGTCAGTAACATTGTCAGGTCTCCCAGCCAAACTCCCAAGGTGTAAGGGAATAATTTCAGGCAATGTCAGACAAATGTCACACAAAAGAAAACAACCTGGAAGAAAAAATAAGTTCCTTGATAAAGCTTTGGAGCAATTTTGCTGACTCATGATTTGTCCTTTATCTCATGACAGTTGGCATTTTTTGTGTAACTTATCTTTTGTTAAATAGGAGGTAGCTACCTTTTAGCCCTGGGATCTGGAAGAAAAAGCCTTGAGAAAGTGACAACTTGAAATTCACTAAAAATAAAACCTGTGTGATCAATAGGTTATTATTGCTTATTTTTTAATTCTTATTGCTGTAGTGGATTTTGAATATTTCAGCTGGTTTATTCTTTCAACCTCTTTTTCAGCAGGTGTTGAACAGGCTGTGTCTCAGGTTAGAGACAGATTTCCTAGGTGGAAAGTGCTCTGAATAAACGCCTGCCCCAAAGCAAAGGTTTCCGACACCCCCTCCCCCCACCACACAGAATTTCTTGGATGAAAGTGAAAAAAAAACCTATTTATTTAACAAAACACGCAGGGTGCCCTGTAAGGCACAAGGGAAGGAGAAAGGGGAAAAGGAATTATTGAACCTGAGTAAACAGCTGATGAACNGAGAAGCCTGGGGGAGAGTTTCAAAACAACCGCCCTCCCAGCAGAGCATCTCCCAGCTGCTGGATGCGGTTAAAGCTACAGGACCACATTTCTGGGCATACACACAGACAATAGTGAATACAGAAATATACCATCACCCCAAGACAGGGTTATATTTGAAAACTGATGTTTAAGAAAGGACTTTTTCTAATATGCATGTCTGCAATGAAGACATGCATATTAAAGACATTTAGGACTTTATATTCAATATGAGTAGTAAAATGCAGAAGATGACCCATAGAACTAATTATGTTAGCATCCAGTGTAGGAATAAACATACCATTTTAAGCACAGTTTAAATGGTTTAAACATCATTTTGGATTTAAAGTTACTGAAAAATAAGTTCAATATAGGCAGAGGGTGTGTTCCCAGGACCAGCTTCATTATGAAAGACTGTTTCTACAGTCAAAGTTGTTGGTTATTCATTTGCAAAGGTCATCTGTCCCAGGCCTCTTTGGCAAGCTTGCCACTAAAGGTACTGTTATGAAACAGAGTTGCAAATTTCAGCTCCCTGTTCAAGGGAAGCTGAACTGAGGCAGTCTAACTTTTACATAACTGTCAAAGGTGAATTATTACTATATTCAACTGGATCCAGCTCAGATACCTGTGAAAGATGGAAACATTACAAAGCTGCTAAGATAGGGTGGTCTATTTTGACTTCAGTGCATCGTTCTAGCCTGTTAAACGCTTGGCTGTCTGTATTGGTTTGCTTTTCTCCTTGTAAAGTTATTGAGAGATTTTAAGGAAAGTTAAACATGCAGAAGCACTGGTATATTCATATCCTTTGGATCTTCTTTCTGGCCAGTGGTTTCCTTGAACTGACTGAAATTCTCAGTGGGATTTTACCATCACAGAGCACAGCCTGCACTGATTCGGGTCCCCCGAGTCTTAGTTGAGGCTGGTTATGAGTCAAAGCTGGTATAAATTGTGCAGTACCAGGATACATTGTACGCAGAACTGGAATTTACACAGAAAGCTACTACCCAATCTAGATGACAATTCTGTTTTGGGAAGAAAACAATGGGCTTTTCAACACCATTCAGCTTCAGGCTTTCTGATGTTTCAGCAAGGACAGTGGTGAAATGCCTGTGACTCCAGGTGGTTACAGGTGAACCATCAGTGTGTGCTTTCACAAGGAGCAGCACACAAACTCATGAATGTGAGCAGCCTGCACACACAGCTCAGTTAATGCCAGGGCTTGGCTGTCATGGGAAGTCCAACTTAAATAAGACCCTTTAAGCGCATGCCCAAACCAGTCCGTTCTATTTATCACTGAAGTACATCCTTAAGTGTAAAGCATTGAAATTTAAACACCTACACAAAGAAAAGACTTAGGCCACCTTAAACATCTGATGAAAGTTAATTGAAATCTGTTCCGAAACGAGGGCTTGCAGAAGGAATGTGGGTGTGGCTCCGGCACCAGGCCTGCCTGATATTAGTCATGTACATGATAATTATGTATGCAATGAGCACCCGGGAATCAAACTGAGAGGTTTATTGGCTAGATTATTTCACAATTTCTACACTTGGGCCAGAAGGAGAAGAGCAACCTGCTGATCAAACCATATGGAAACCACCACGTGCACTGGAGGTTCTTCAGAGGAAAACTCTTACCTGTATGGATTCCAAGGTACCAGGGAGAAAGAGCCATATCCTGACCTTTAAAATGTGCAGTCACAGTCACAAAGACCAAGGGATGCCAGCGTGAGCTGTAAAGAGTCATGAGTCACTTGTGAGATTTGTGCTGCAGAAGGAACACATTACCCTTTGCTCTGCCGGTAGTGCCAGTCTCTTTCTGTCTTAAATGATCCATCTGCTGCTGCCCAAATTAGATACACAGCTCTCGCCATCACTGTGCAAAGCCATCGCTGACAGTGCTCAGAGCGTGGTGTTCTCTGTAGCTCAAACCTTGCTTAGCATCTCACCTGGGGACAGGGAACCCCCTTGTGCCAAGAATGGCTTATGTCCCACTGAAGCACTCAAAAGAGGAATTGTAGCTGCAACTGCCAGAGATAATTAGTCAAAGCTGGGACCCTGCAGGTCTTTGCCAAGAAGCCCAGCTGAAGGGCAAAAGGAGTGATCTTCCTCTGGGGTGGGAATTGCTGTCATGAGCCTGTGGATGAGATTGGGTCTGTTGGAAAAATGACCACCTCAGCTGCACAGCTCAGTGCTACCGGAGGTGTGAGGTGGTTGTCTGCTACTACTTGTTTGTCTTCTGCTCCACACCACTGTTTTGGCTCAGGGCACACAGCATCACTGTTCAAAAAATCCTCCAGCCTCAGCACACCTTGTTACGCTGTTGCTGTTTGTACCCACTGTGTGCATTAACCTGAAAACTGTGCAGAAGTGCTCACCAGAGGAGGTGTTGCACACTGACATTCAGTTATGGTGAAGTAGGTTGTGAAAATCCATAAAACCAAAGAAGCAGCTTTCACTTTCCTTATGCTCTCTTCCACAATACATGTATTTATTCTGAGGTGCCCATAATTCAATTGTCCTTGAATTTGCCCTTTGTGGATGTCCAATATTCAGTTCAGCTGTGAATCCCTGCTTGTAAAGCAGGAGTTCTCCATTTGGCAACATCTTGGGAATAGAAGAAGGAATTGGAAATCTCTCGATGTGTAGGTGTTTCATTCTGGAGGTGTTTCTGGCTTTCCACTTCTGAAGAATGAGTAGGTTGCCTTGAAATAATGACATTTGCGGAAGCTCTTTAAGTCTGATCTGTATTTATTAGGACTTTATAGCATATAAGCGGGATGTCTTACAATCTGGGGTCTATGAAGGAAAGCATCACAAAATTTACTCTGGAAAAAAGAAATAATTCAATGAATAGTTGAGTGGATACCTCCTACAGAAGAAAAAAAAAGAATCTACATAAACTCTGGTTCCTACTGAAATTAATAGCCTCACTTTGGTGGTTTTTAATTGTCTGAGGCATCAGCTTTGCTGTTTAGTGTCAACATCTCAAAACCTGAGCAAAGCTGAAGTAGGGGACTGTGGTATGGAAAATATCTAAAGCCTGTCTAGGCACGGAACAGCAACTTGGATCCCTGGAGCTACCAGTGCAATGCCCTCAGCTCAGCCAGGCTCCAGCCCCACCCCCTGGGGCATCGCAGACTCCTGCCACAAGGACCTCCTCTGGCTGGGTGGTTTGGCTGTGTCGGTGGTGGTGCCTGGGCTCAGGAACAGCTGTGTTTCTTTTTTGTAAGGAAGAAGAATAATTTCTAAGTAGAGAATACAGAGTATCTTCCGTACTCATGAGGTGAGTGGGTGTTCTCCTCATTCCCACTGCGGTTCAGCAAGGGCACTCCAGCATATGCTTAGCTTGAACTTGAATGTAAAAGTGATGATGTTTGTGATTTGTTTAGCAAAGAGAGATGTTTCATGTGGCTGAAGTCTGAAGTCTTACTCTTTCCCCCCACCCCCCCCAGTTACAGGCTATCATTAATAATTGAATACAAGGGAAGGGTCACAAATTACCCCATTCCATCCCTACCTCAAGGGATGTTTTCAACAGGATATAAGTATTATCAACAATCATCTACTAACTACTGAAATAATAGCTTAGTCATGCCTAGCTTTCTCTAGCATGTATTGAAAGAGCAATCAGAGTTTAAAAGAGGAATAGCCTTTCTCTCCCAGAAATCTGTGAAGTATTGCAGGCTCTGAAGAACTAAAAAGCTTGCCTGAGAAATCACTGGCAATAGACCGGTTTCTAAATTAATAAATTTTAAAACTTTTCTGTCAAAAAGCTTCTTAGCATCTTCTCAATTGAGCAATTTCAAGATTTGTCTGCATTTTTTCTCCTCTCTGTGCCATTTTATTCATAACTGCTCTTCTTTCTTAAATACTTGCCATTGGATATCAATGAGCTTCAAAAGTCTTTTGATGTCCTTTGAAATCCATTGCCTTAATAAATCTGTTCTTAGCCCAAATGTTGCTTTCTGTCTGCGATCTGTGCCAAATCTCCTTGTCCCTCCTGTTCCAGCCATCCCTTCTGCTCTTGCAACATTGACCAAACAAGGTTGCTCAATGTCTTTCCTGCAGAGGTCCCAATATCATCCAATGCAAGGGAAGACATTGCATGTAGAAATCAGTCAGCCACAAGGACAATGTGGACTACTGTGTTTGCCTCCAGTCCCCATGCAAGAACTTCCTTTTCTTTTATGCTATACTTCTACATCCATTTTGGTGATAAACTCACCTGGCCATGACAGAGACTTCCTCTGTATTTGTGGAGTGGCCAAAGCATTGATCAAAGCCTCTAGAAAGTAATAAAATACATAATAAAGTAGTAATTAGGAAATCCTGTCTTAGGGACACATGTTGCTTTCTCTATCTTTAATATGCCTGATGCACTTTGAGACACTGAAAGAATAGCAATCTGTAATGCTTTGAGTGTGCCTGAAGATGATGAGAAAGCCCTGATGATAGAAGGCTCAAATTGGAAAATGTTGTGAGCACACAGTCCACAATGGAGCACTTTTATCTGTCTTGACAACCTGCTTTATCACCTCCCAGAGAAAAGGTGGCACAATCAGTTAAATCAAATGAATTGCCATTGCAGCCTTTTGCAGGATCCTTAAAAAGGCACTTCAGCTTCTTGGGAAAGGATGCTTTGTGCATGCATTTTAAATCATTTTGAGAGTTTAATTTTTTACCAATTTAATTACTAATCAGTATCAGAAGCCAGTTGCAATGTAATTTTGCCAAATTCTTTCTTTCTGTACATTTCCTGTTTTAAAGAGTCTCTGGAGATTGCCTTTCTTCAGTCCTGAATACTCTGTTTAAATATGTTAAAAAATAATCTTTGAAATGCGAAAGTCTAGCTTGGATATGTGGTTTAAATCTGGCATCTAATGAATTCCAAGGGGTTCCCAGATCCCTCAATTCCTCTGAACATCACATTCTGACTAATTTAAAAATTCTACTGTCCTAGGAGCTCATGTTTTTTAAGCACTTAGAGAGCATAGTAATGAGCACGAGAGAAAAGCCGAAAGAGTATGACAGAGACATGAATTTCAAATAGCAAATGCCAAAAAACCTGAACATTACTTTTCCTTTTAAATAAGCTTGCAACCATGAGACAAAAAAAAAAAAAAAAATTGTTGAAACTGATTTGAGACATGCAGCTTAACAAGATGTCTCCTCTCACTAGATCTCTGGAAATGCTTGGACTTCTTTTGCCATCTGCAAAGTGCTTTTCAAGCATTGTTTACTTGATCTTAACCTTCTCCTGGGAGACCAGTGGGAAATTAGTGCATTCTTTTTCAAGGTATAGAAATTGAGACAAACATGGTTAAGCCTCATCATTTAGGAATTCATTCCCAGTGGATGCAATCTCTTCAGCAATTCTATCTTCAGAAGTGATGGCTGGAGGGAGCAATTGGAGAGGATAAGAATAGGGAAATTAGAAAGTTTCTAGGGGAAGGGATCTTTAATGATGAACAGAGATTAAAGAAGGAGAGTATGTGAACTGGAATCGTGCTGAGGAGTGGGAATGGCTACTTGGAAGTCCTGTATAATGTTTGAAAGTAAAATGCATGGGCCTGGTGGGGCAGGGGGAGGTGAAGCGGTGCCTCAGGGGAGCCTGTGTGCCCCGAAGGATGTGAAGGGAGAGTGCCCAGCTCACCTCGGGCTGTGGCACCAACCCTCCCTTGTCCCTTGTCTTCCTGTCTCCTGTCTGTGAAATGGACCAATACTTAGGCAGATTTCCCCAGGCAGGGGACGAAAGCAGGGTGAAAAGACCGAAAGAAGGAGGGCATTAATGACACAAGTGAGAAATGCAGCTGCATCTCATTGTCTCTGGTTAGCCAAACACTGACCCACCACCACCTACCATTACCACTGCCAAGGCATATGTACCCAGTACGTTTTAACACTGTCACTTCTCTTGTTTTGTCCTGGCCGAAAACATTTGCTTGCAATAAAGACCTGCAGGTTGAAAAACCTCGATGGCATATCTGAGGAACACATGCTTACCCTGCCATGCAACATGACACAGAAGCTTGCTTGCCATTGACTTCTCGCTCCTGTGGCCACCTCAAAGCTTTAGCCCAGAAGCTTGGCAGAATTGGCCCATAGTGTGCAGTTAATTGCAGATTAAAACTCCTGCAGATCAGGAACTTTGCCAATGAGATAATGTGAGACAATGAGTTTAGGAACTCAAATAGACTGATTTATCCCTAAACAGTATCTGTCCTTTTAAATATCATCAGAACAGTCAGAACTTCTGACTTTAACAACAGCAAAAAAAACCAACCAACCAACGGACCAACCAAAAAAAAAGGAAAAAATCAAACCTTTTGAAAATTATTCTGTACTTCATTCAGTGTGAATCAGTGAATGGTGTCATACTTGAAAAGTATTGTTTTTCATAAACAATATTATTTACAATAAATCCTCTATCAAATTGTGTCATAAGGGATACAGCAGAAGCAGGACATTATGTTAGGAATTATTCCTAGCCCACGTTACCTACCCCTGTTGACACTCAACATGAAGATCCATTTTACTGCACTGTAGCCATTTGAAAAGGAGCTTAAAGTGGAAGTAAGATGATTGGAACCAACGAGAACATCCAATAAAATGAATTTGCATTGGAAAATGTTGTCTTGTCAAAGATGAAATTATTTGTAGGAATGTATTGGTTGTGATGAAATTCTTGATGGTCTCTGAAAATGACAGCATTACCTTCTTACTGCTGACCAGGAGACAAACAGAAACAAACATTGGGATTTTTTTAATCTTGCAATAGATGCCTCAACACAATTTTGTTCTGCTGCATAAAAATTGTTTCAAAACCTAATGCAGCTTGATAACACATTTCCAAATGGTGGGAGGGAATTCATGTCCTGAGGCTGGCTACAAATTATACTCGTGTCTTCTTTAGAGCCCATTTACATGACTATAAGTGTGCAGAATTGCTGTTGTATAAGTGAGACTTGGAACATGGGGAGTATAATCTCAAGCAGAACTTGCATATACGCCCACAGTGTAAGCATTGGGCACTGTTTGCTTTTATAGATGTGGCTTTCTGTGCCAAGAATCCCATAAAGACAAGCAGCATAGGTGTCATCAAGGAGCAGCTAATAAAATAAGAACAGTTGAAATAAATAGACCCTGCACCAACATTTGTATCACCATTTTATGTATCAGAACCCCTTTCCTTCTGCAAAGTCCATAAAACTAGCCAATGCCAGATACTCTTTCTTCTATAGGTATAATGGACATGCATATTTTTGGTAGGAAATGCTGCCTTTTAGGCTCATGCTGTCTTTAACATACAGAAAAGTCTTTCAAACTTCCAAATTCCAGACCTCACCAAAAGGAAAAGTAGCTTTCAGGAAAGCAGGTTACATCAGTTACAGGAGGCAATTATGGAGAACAGCTGGAAAAAGAGAAATACAAAGCAGCCAGGTGTCAGCTGGAGGGAGACAAGATGGAAAGGCTGTGAAGGAAAGTAAGGTCAAGAAGAAAGCATAGGACAAGAAAAGATGCCAATGATTTCCAGTGCTCAGGAGAGAAGCCTGAGCTCTGCTCCTGTGTCTGGTCTGACCTGTTCACGTACCTCAGCTGTGTAAGGCTGCTGGACAACAGTGTCTGTTGCTGGCATTTTCCTGACTCTACTGCAAATTAGTTCAGGCAGTCGAGTGAAGAAAAATTTATAGGATTTTTTTTTTCCCAACTTGGTAATTTCGGTTTTGTGTCTGTTAATTTTCTGGTTTGCTCTTTGAATTGTTCTCATCATGAGACAAACATTGTGTCAGGGGGAAGAAAGTGCCTGAGCTGCACCTGTGCTTGTTCCAGCTCAGACTAGCTTAAGCTGTCATGGAAATACATCCAAGATGTTTTCTAAGACCGGAATGAAATCTGCAGACTTGGGTCAATGGTAGTTGTTTTAGAGCTATTGCTAGCTCTACAATGGGAATCTCTTCAAGGTCAAAACCTGTTTTTTTTTGCAGAGACCACCAAGCAGACATCCCAGACACAATAGTAATTATCTACCACATCTGAGCTTACTTAAACTAGCAATTGATTTGGCTGAGGCCTCATCCCCTATTATACATGCTTTGAATTATTCAATCTCTATTTTCGATATTTTTATTTTGAAGGGAGGTGGTACTTCAGTCACTGTCATATTGAAAACAAGAATTTTTGTACAGCGTTCTGCTGGCGGTGGTTTTAATAATTTGCATTCATTATAATCTGGTTTTGGTCAGCACTTTGGGCACCTGACTGTGTGTGTTTGTGTTGCTGAGTTGATGTGCATGGCTCCAGTGCCAATCCAGGATTCCGGCAGCAGAAGTGATGAACAGCACCCTCAGTAGCTGAGCCCAAGGCACTTTGACTTTCTGCCCATTGGGGCTCTCTGGAGTGCTGGGAGGAGCCGGAGCTGGAGCCAGAAAGGTGGTGGTGGCATCAAATGACACTATGTCATTCCTGTCTGATGGGGCAGAGCACTGATGGATCTGTGATGTCTGGTGGATGCATAGATGTGAGAGGAGTGTGTCTGCTTAAGCACAACAGTTCATGGGCATTCTTTGTGGAGTTTTGGGAGACTGAAGTGACTTGGCAGGGCTTCTGATTCCAGGAAGGAAAAGATGGGGGAAGGTGGGGGGTCTGTTAAATATTACCTGAAGGCTGAATGAAAGGCAATCAATACACCTTTTTGGTTAGGCAATTTCTGCTTTTTCAGACAGTCTTTCTTTATGCGCTGCTGGATGGAGCAATATAAGAAAACCCTGAGTTATTCAGTATCTGCTTCTCCATAGTGGTACTTTCTGCCGCTCTCCTTTCCATTTACCTCCATGAGGTTCTTTAGTCTCTGAAGCTGTTGAGATAGAGGAAAGAAACTCATCTTCCCAGACTCAAGTGGAGGAAGGGGGGCTGATTTTGTCCTCACTTTTGTTGGGGAGAGGGGAGGACTTCTTCCTATTCTTATTCTCTCCAGATGATTTGATTGGTATCACAACCACAAACTTGGTAAGGTGCTACTGACACTGTGGGACAACCTTCTGAATTTGTAACTACACAGCTTTATAACAGCACGGTGTGTAGGTGTGGGTTTACTTGAAATCAATACTTGATTGACTGCAGCCAGGTTACACACACGGTGCATTTTACTTGTGCTCCCTTTTTGGAGACATTCACATGAGAGCATGGATGCTAACATAAGAGCATTTGTATATACTAATGTACAGGTGAATTATACTGCTCTATAAGACCTGTAAGACACAGAGTTACCTGAACTGAATAAGTTATGAGTGTTTATTGATTCCTAGGGGCATCCATTCCTTTGGACTAGCACAGTAAAACTTATTGCATGTTGTCTGACTGACCATTTTCATCTGCCAGCAGACAGGGAAGGGACCACTTTGACCCAGTAGTGCTGCAGTGGGACTGAGAGGGATTGCTAACCTACATAGTGGGGGCTGGTGGGAGAAGTGGTCAGGACGAAGTGACATGGATATGCATCAGAATAAAGCATAAATTAACTGAACAATTGGGTAGAAGTAATGCATATATCCCACAAAGGTAAAGGGTGAAAAATAACATAGGACTGAGGGGTGGGATACTATCACAAGTGGCTTGGTCCCAATCATGGTTTTCACTCACATTTTAAGCATGCAATGTGAACACAAAATGGTTCCCACCGTTCCCCTTTGCTGTTTGTTACACTGGTTGTTGACTGGTGTAAACAAAAGTTGTTACAAAAATGCAGTGCTAATTCATTAGCAGCACCCAGGAAAAAAGGGATTTTATGTCCCTGCAAACCTTTTGTAATAAGATCTTACAGCAAATTCCCAAGAGCAATATGGTAAAGCTCAGAACATCTAATACAGGTGGGCTTTTTTGTCATCTCCCATTGCAGGTAGAAGGTTGAGGTGCTGAGAGGTGTTAAATACCTGGTTGAAGCTGAGCAGGCTTGAGCACAACTCAGACCAGTAGCTCCCAACTCTGACTTAGCTCAGCAAAAAAATATGACAAAGTAGTTTGAAAGAGGAAGCAAGAAAAGAAGGATGCTTCAACCAAATTTTAATCTTAGTTTTAAATTAGAGTTAGTAGGTAATAGGAACATAAATTAATAATGAATGTATGCGTGGAGGGGAGGCAGTGAAAGAAGGTAGGCTAGGGAGAGGTGGTGGGATTAAACTGATGAGATGGTTTTCTACTAGCTGTGACAATAAACTGCCCAACAAAAGCATAAAGGAAGCACATAATGGTGTGACTAGAATGGATACACACAGGCCAGCTCTAATCCTGCTGCCCTAAGTAATGAGAGTAACAAAAACTCAGCAGTGCAGATTTACAGAATTGACAAGCTGGTGGGACTTGTTGCCTCCCAAGGCATCTGATACCACTTGGTGCCTTAGGGAATTCCACCACAGAGCTCTGGGTTGCAGTGTCAGTCAGGGCATCGCTGCAGTCTGGGTCTCTTCACGACACTTTGTCACATAGCTGGGATGTGCTCTCAGAAAAAGGCCCAGGCACTGACCCGGCTGGAGAAGTACTTCAGCAGATTGTACCGATGAGAAGATCCAGACTGGCCAACCAGTTAAGAGAAATTAATAGGGTTTTTCCTGCCTTTGAGGAAGAATCCTTGCCTGTCACTTCTAATTAGCCAAATAATAGCTGTCATTGTGTTCAGCAGCTCATTAAATGCTAGGAGTCTGCTTCAAATATTATGGGCAAATCAAAGAGACAGACTTGGTGAGATTCTTTCTTTTAACCAGAAAAAATATGACTTCTATCATGACACTTCACTGAATCAAGTCTTTGTTTCATCCAACCTCATTTTCCCCCTGCATTACACCTTTCTACTAATATCTAAGGACTTTAGTGGTGCTGTTCTCAGGAAAGAAAGAAAAAAATAAAGTAAGATCAATAGATGGACAGGCATGCTGACCTCTCTCTTGCAGCCAGGATATTTGAGTACGGCATAGCAACTATCACACAGGCTTTAGTTCAGATACAAAGTATAACAAAAACATCTTTTCAACCTTTCCATATTGGTCATATTTTGCTTTGCTGTTTCTCTAAAGAAAATACAGATTCAAATCTACTTAGATTATAAACCATTTACTGTAAAGTACATGTTTATATACAAAAAGCACAGGAATAATCTCTAAACAAAAGACTTCCCAGTTTAAACTCTATATTAAAGTCTTACTCCAGCCGTAACAACTGTTTGAAATGGGTAAATTTCAACTACTCTTCCTCTTCTTAAATATTTAATTCTAGAAACCCTTTGGGATCTTAATCAAGGATGTGGATGCCATTGTACTCAGCACAAATCCAGAACAAAAGGATGGAGAGTTCACAACACAGATATAAGGCCAGATGGAGTGGACAATAAATGGGAAAATATATGGAGCCAATGAAACCATATTGATCTGTGTGCAATGTCCTGGTCTCAGCACCCTGGTGGCTTAGCCCTTTTCTTTTCTTTTATTGGCATTATAAAAAAGCGGGGTTCTTTCAGGTAGCTAGTGAAACCAGTTAATAAAAGCCTTGTGCATGCCTTCAGTAAACTCCATTAAAGCAGGAAATGTGGTGTCAGAGAAAACCTGGTGTTCATTTGCTTAGCTGGTCAGAAAGTGAAGACAGTGCAGGGTCTAAGGAAGATCATGTCAAGGGGCTGTCCCTTTTGATGGGGACAGGGATGGTGTTACTCAGAGCATGGGCACAGAAGAAGGCAGAAAGAGGGAGAAAGGAGCCCAGAATCAAAATCAGGGAGGAAGGCCAAGTGGGAGCAGTTAGAGACACGGAAGATGGACAACATATGGCAATAATATTGCAGGGGATGGAAATAAAATGCTGGGTTGTTTAACAGAGGGAAAAGAGCACAGAGGAGAGAGGTCAGGTGGGACAGAGGCTGGATGGAAGCTCAACTCTTCCAGTACATTTGATTCTAAAGCAAAGAAGGCATACAAGAAGATGTGTGCAAGGACACTAATCACAGATGCTTCTACATTGCATAAGATCCTGGGAGCAATATAGCTATGCTTACGTGGGACACTCTCACCCCTGTATCTCTGTTATTAAATACAAACATACTGTTTACTCTCTCTTTCCCTTAGAAATACCAAGGCACCCTAGGGAAATACACTTCAGCTTTTATAAAATCATCAGCATGCTGCTTGGTAATTTTATTCCCATCTAAGTCCTGCTATGCGGTTAAAACTGGGCCATGTGCTTCCTGTTAAAGCAGAACACTGTGTCCCACCTTGAAAGACACTCCATGTCTGAGTCTCCACAAACTAATAGGTTTGAAAGGGCAGCAAATCTGAGACCTACATGACTCTGGGACACTTGTTTATCAGTCTTGCAAATGTGCAAATAAGATGCAGGCTTGTCAATAAAACATGCTTCAATCTAATTTTCTCCAGTGAAGAAAAATAAGACACACAGAGAAAGAAATGTTTTTTTGGTGCCTGAATGTCTATCAGTTCATTTTCAAAATCTGCTTTTATTTATCCTCTGGTTTTCATTGATCTCTGGCAATAAACATGCCAGCTGAGAGAACTTAGTTCTAACAGACAGTTTTTCTTCCCTCTGCCAAAAGTGATCTGGTTTCCTCTATGAGCCATGCTTGGGAGTCTTCAGTCAAGTTGAAATATATCTCAATTCAGTGGATTATAACCAAATTAAATACAGCTTTGCTCCAAAAGATTTACTTTTTTATAGGGTCTTCAAAATGAGTTTTCATTCCTTTTCTCTCTAAAACACACAGGTTTATTGACAGCATGTGTCATTCTCTGAAAGCCAACACATTTCTTGCTGCACTTTATTATGAATCCCTTCTCTCACCTTTCTTGGCCGAGCATCTCCCCCACCTGCCCGCTCTCTCCTTCCTCTCCTTTCCTGATCCAAACCTTCCTCCATCATCCTATTGCCATGATCATCTTCATGTGCTCAGATCTACATGTCCCCAGCATGGGACAGAACCACTCGGAACACACCTGTGAGGCCCTTACCAGCGCAACACCCCACGGTGATTTTCAGCTGGGCTTTGTGGGCTCCTGGTCCCCTCTCTGGTTTGCTACTGCTGCTGAATCCCTTTCCCTAGGATGCTTTCCCCATCTTATTTCCTCCTGAGCCTCCCTGTGTACATTTGGGTATTTTTTTTCTGACAGAAAGCCCCACAGAGGCAGCTCTCATTCATCCTGAGGAGCTGAAAATCCCTTTTACAGCAAAAGAGTTAATTCAGTAGGAAATCCCAAGGAGCAACCAATTTAAATATTGTTTAATTAAGGAAAAGCACTTCTCTAACCTAAGGTTGGATGCATCCATACAGCCCAAACACACACTCAGGGGCTGAAATGTCTTGATAGGGCATACGCAGCATGCCACATTTGCACTGTGGATACTGGCACTTTTCATGTGAAATAGTGGGAGCATGGAGACTACTTAGTCACACTTCTCTATTTGCATACCAATACTTCCGAGTTTTCACACAAGGACTTCTCAATTTCCCCTCTGGTTGACACAGGTAAAGCACAGGTACTGGCAGAGAGGAAAAGCATGGCAAGAATATATTTATACCTGTGCCTGCTCCATTTGGGTGCTTTTCTCACCTACAATGAAGCCTCCTAGCTCATTAAGCCAGGAGGGTTACAGATTCACGGTTCAAACAGCCCAATATATAAAGCAAGGTCTGAGTCAAATCTTGACTGAACTTCAGTAAATCAGGAGTTAGCTGAAAGTGATTATCTGTGACTTAGTCTTTACTTCAGAGGAGCTGGTATCTCAAACCAGAAAGGGGATGAGGACTTGTAGAGAAGTGCTTCTGTTTGAAGCCCTGTTGCCATTATTGTCTAGTTGGTTAATATTATTAATAGCAAAAACCAAATTAATTTCATTTGGTAATGGTGAAATAATGTATCTATAAATAATGTTCAACACCTTATGTAAAAATATTTCAAACTGAAAAAAATAGCATGAAAATTTACCTTTCCTGAAATTCAACTTCCTGTCATCACAGAAATTAAATTGTAACATTGTGGTGAAGACCCAGCAAGCAAAGCAGTACAACTGTTATTAACAGGTTAGGAAAATATTCCTATGGCACTGTTTCACTTTTAAGTGGGAAACACATTCTACTACGAACTCAACTGTCTTCATCAGGTTATTTAACACCAGGAATCTAAATATTCTTTGATGGGGGCTAATGGAGCTTTTTGTATGCAAATTCCCATGGCTCAAGTAAGAAAGTGAAAGTGATTTATAGTACATGCAGCCAGGTGCACTTGAGTATCCCGTGTCTCTGGGGCACATTGGATCCCAAAGTCCTGGCAGAGACAGGTGTGGAAGGGGTCCCTCATCTCTTGGCTAGCAGGGCCGATGATGAGGACACCCCAATCCCGGCCTCTTGGTGAGCAGTGGAAGGGCTGCTGCTCACAAGGAGGAGGAGGAGGAGGGAGGAGGGAGGAGGACATGGGACCAGACGGCGGCTGTTTAGCTTGGCCGTCCTCACCTCCCGCAGCAGCCAACCTCCCTGCCAGCATCCAGTCGTTCCCACAGTAAGCCTGGTCTTAGCCTGGGATGCTTGCATTCAGTTATTAATTTGGATGTAGCTGAAGTTTTCCTGAGGAGCTTGAGCCACGGCATGGGAAGCACATATTTCAGCTTACAGCCCAGGCCAGAGCCAAGCAGGATTCCTCTGTCAGGCAATCATTTTGTCTCAGGCCTGTCTCCTGACTGGATGGCGAGGGTTGGTGGCAAGGGGAGGTGGGTGCTTTACAGACGCCCACAGGAATATCCTCATGGAAAGCCTTCTGCTGCCTTAGACACTAAGCTTGGGCCAAGCACCCTGGAAGTGAAAACAGCTTCTTAACAGTTTCATACTCTTATGTTTATTTGTAAAGCACTTTGCAAGAGGTGAGTTAACATTAATCCCCCTCCACAGAGAGCAGAAGTGGGCAGAGGTGACTAAAAGCACCTAGCAAATTAATGACAAAAATGTAAAGAGAAGCTGAGGCCTCTCATTCACAGGCCATGTTTGGGGAATAAAAAAAAAAAAAAGGAAAAATAAAATATTAAATACACTGAAGGTAACAAAAGCACATCTGTCTGTAAAATTGTTTTCATAGGATCACTGAGCTGTGACTGCAGCTGATGTTGTTTAAGTCTGTGAGCAGACAGTGGTTTTGCCATGAGCTCTCCTGCCCTAAGGAACCACATCAGAAAGAGTCATTTGGACAGAAGGGAACATGGCTTAGATGCTGAGAACCTGACTTAATTTCTTATTTCAGGGTGACACAAACCTTCAGAGGTCTGTACCAATTAGATCATAACTTGTTAATGGTGTGGTAAATCACCGCATCTCCATTTTGTCTAAGAGATGTAGAAGTCAAATTAGTGTTCCGCTTTATTGTTCCTTGAAGAAAAACAAGAGTATTTTGATCTGTTTCAAAATGGAGTATCAAGACCAATATTTTTATAAAACATAAATAATAAGGAGTCCTTGCTCAAAGCCCCTAATATACAGCATGTACCACACATACACGCCGCAAAAAACTCTGCAAAATAATGCAACCAACAACCCAATGCAAAGTAACATGAGCAATGGCTCTAAGGAAAATGCTTGTCAGAATCACTCCTAGAAAAAGTGTCTGTGGCTGCTCTGCTCTTTTTATTACCCGGGAAGAGTTTGATGGCAGTAGAGTGAACCACGCTTTTATTTGTTGCATAGTTTCCTTGTGGTACTGCCTTATGTTTTTAATTCATGAGTGGAGATACCACGCAGCTCAATGTAACTGCACCCTTGCAGCTTCAGAAGCATGCCTGGAGAAATGAAGGGATAACTTCATTAGCTCAGCCAGCAGAGGGAACTGCTAATCAGCGCTAATTGCTCACACAGGTCTAACAGATAGCCTACCAATCTCAGTAAATACCCAGTAAGTCATGGTACTTCACACTTTCTATGTTGTGTCAGACTGTAAATGACCCAGCAGATTCCAGCACTGTGATCTTCCTCCACAACACTCCTTCCGGCCTTCATTTCCCCTCACTTTGACCTTACGAGCTCTGAAGTGGTTTTGTTACAATGGCATTTCTGTCTTTTTCTGGTCAACTGAGTACTCAGATAAATTTAAATCCTGCCCGAAACATACAAATTCTTTCCCCCCCTCATGTCCTCTCATTCTCCTCTAGTTCTGTTCCTGTCCCAGGTATTTTCTGTGAAGAAGCAGCTGTACAAAGTAAGGGTTAAATTAGGTAGCTCATATTTAGTCATACCTTAGCAAAGCCAGAGGCAGGTTTGACCCACACTGATTGGCTTCACAAGCAGGCTGTGAGTTTGTACCACAATGTCAGAGCCACACCACCACAGACAGTTCCTTGGCAGGTACCATTCCTCCAGAGCATCCCTTGTAATTCCTCCCAGCTTTCCACAGAGGAAACACACACATAAGGTACAAAGAACTCTTTGCTTAATAACAGTTTCCTCAAAAGCTCTGTGGTTATCAGCAGCTAGTCAAGGTATAGCTTGGTTGCATCCCCTCCCCTTCCTCACCCCAGGCTGAAGCTAGTGTGCTTCATATATTCCAACATGAAGCACTTCCCAGTGATACCAATTTTCTTCCAAAAGGGCAAACAAAAACAATCCCTTATGTCATTTGTGATAGAAGTCCAAGTTGCTTTATTCACTGCTCATCCTGATGTTTTATTTCTCCAAATCAGGTAAAATAAAAGGTGCTTACAATGTCTCCTCCCTGCCAACAGCTGTAGCTCCAACTCCAGCAGAAGCAGCCCCACCAGCACAGCTGCACAAGATAGAGTGGGAAATGAAAAATCCTCCATCAAACTTAGGCACTCCAAAAGGGATCCATTGGATTGAGAACAAAGAAAGAATGCTGCAAAAACCTCAATCAGCAGCTTCAGATGATCTTAGGGCATTGAGCAATGAGACGAGCCAAAGGCAGCTCCCTCTTATACCAATGACCAGCAGGACACCAACATCCCTTTCATGGACAACAAGCAGCTGGAGCACAAGACTGTGTCAGCCACACCTGAGTTGCAGAGGCCATATAGAAACCCCTATGGCAGCTCCCTGACCTCTCATTTCCTGCACCCAAACATCCTAAATAAAGGCTTGGGTATCTGAAGACCTGGTCTGCTGCATTCACATAAAATCAGCAGGGGAGTCTCGTTTACAGGAATACAATGAATTAAACTGGATGAGGTCCAGGACTCAAGTTACACTAATTATGGGTTTAAAATTAATGTAACACTAAACACCTGCTTCCTTCCATCCTGAGAAAGGTGCCTTAGAAGGGTGTTATGTCTAATTTTGGCTTTTACAACCTTGAGAGGAAGGTGCTTTTACCATGTGAAATTAATTGCTTAGGAGCCCTCCCTGGGCTCTCACATGGAAATCGGAGCTTTTGAAAAAATGAGGGAGTGAAAAGACAAGACCTGTAAGATGAAACCCATGATGGAATAAAGGCAGTACCTTACTGAACTAATTTTACTTTTCCTTGTAATATGTCCCTGGATGGCTTAGTAGTTATCCACCTGCTTAACCCTTCCTTTTCCATTGCAATTTATTTTGAAAGAACCTCAAAACTTTTCCAGCCTGGATTGTTTTTAATTTTTGTGTTTAAAACAAAACTAGTTAAGACACACAAAAAGCTGTCAAAGCTCAGAACTAAATGAGCCTCACCCAGCCTATCCCCATCTTGCAATCTTCAAGGGAGACCCTCTCTTTTCTGGGGTACCTGTGTGGTACACAGCCATCATCTTCCTCCAGGTACCCTTTGTCCAGGCATGGCTGTCACCAGCTAAGCAGCAGCTTTGCCTGTGCATGCAGCTTGGGAGCAGAAGCAAAGCCACTCATACAGCACTGCAGCTGGAGAAAAATGCTTTAGGGTACCACATGCTCCAAAAAGAGTTTCTGGGAGCACCTCTGACTGCAGTCCAGTGACACAGTTCCCAGCCACTGTGTGGCAAAGTGCATATTCCTTCCTCTCCTACCTGGCCTGGCATGCAGGTCCCTGTCCATCTCTCTCATGGCCTTTTTGGAAGGGCATGGAGGGGAGACATAACAATTCCTGCTCATGGATCTTTAAAAGTTCCATAACTTGTGCACATTGATAACACTCAGGAAATCAATTCCTTTTGGGACTGGCTTACAGCTTATAAATATTACTCACACAGAACAGTTATCCTAGAACAGTGATTTTCAACATGTGCATGCGCTGTCATTCTTATTTCTTGCAGCATCTTGTGCTTCCTGCATTTTCAATGCTGTATTTCCAATTCCCTGTGTGCTGTACTGCACCTGCAGGGAGATTCATTCCAGACATCCCACACTTTGGGCAACTTGGAGCAGCCGCAACTTTATAAAGGAAAATAATGATATGTAAGAAACAATTTACCTTTCTCTTTGCTGGCTCAGCAAGCTACTTAGTAATGTGGGAACAAGGATCAGCCACCTAGTATTTTGAGTTTGACCAACTTGGTCCTGAAAACAGTACCATTGTTGATGTCTTAGAAGTCACCTGTTCTCCATGGGACAGTACTTAGAAACCAGAAACCACCTGACTGACGTGCAAGTATTTTCTTACTCCAAAAAAAATGATGATGAGATAAATCCCCCTCATTCTGTGAGTAGATTTTTCCCAAACTGAATAAAATCAGGTCCTTGCTTCCAGCTCTGCACTAACTATAAACACCTCTTGCTCCCCCCTGCTGCATTCTCAATATGTTGTGAACCCAGAAATGTCCTTAATAAGAAAGTCAAGCAATCCAATGGCCATCAGTCCCAGGGGAAGGGGAATGGAGAATCACTCCCTTCCATCTCAGACACTGGGAGTGAAGAGGTCCAAACAGCTGGGGTAGAAAGGTGGGAACAAGCCAGCAGGCTTGATCAGAGGAGGTAGCAAATTACAGAGCCAAAAGGGAAGGAGCCGTAAGTGGCTGAACTCAGGCAAAGAAGTTAAAACACTTAATTTTTGTACTTGTTGATGCTATTTCAGTGCTTCCGTCTGTAACATCTGGTTGCCTTAGATACATGAGGTAACTACGGCAACTAGTTGTTACAGGGAGAGGGATAAGAAATAGATCAACACTACTGAATTTGGCATGCTCTAAAATAGCTTTTCTGTAAAGCAGAGCCAGGTGCAGAGGGTACTACAGCACTGTGTGTCAGTGAATCTCAAAGGCAGCCACGGCAGGACAGCACCCTGGCATTGGGCTGTGTAAGCATCTGGGAATGTTACCCCTTTAAATCTGCTTGCAGCAGGATTACTGACCAGAGAATACCAAAATACTTGGGATGCTCAAAGGGCTTGCCCAGTATTTGTATAGGAGCTATTTTAATGGTAAGTCATCCCGTCCCCATTACCTTACCCTTCCCAAACCTCTCACCCTCATAAACAAGGAAGGTGTTGGGAAGTATTAGTTGTCCTCCACAGATTTCTAACTAAGGGGGGGATATACAAGGAGAAAAGATTGTGGTGACCAGAATCACTGTGTGCCTGAACACACTCACATCCTAAATATCAACACTTTAATGGCACAACTGACACCATGCATTGGTGATGTAATGCACTATAGTCCCACAAAACAGATTAGAAAACGATGCACAGTTCTTGTTAACTGATCGTTTTAGTGTTTTTCAGAATAATTAGTTAATCTGTTGGAAGGTCAGCAGCTTTCAGGCTGGGTTGTCTTTCCTGTAGAAAGTCATTAAAGAGCACTGAAACACCCCAGTGACCTCCTTGCTCCAGACACTAGGGAGGAGTGGGTGTTCCCAGATTTGAAAGGGAACCATCCAAGACTGCCAGAAAGACATGTTTGTGCCCAAAACGTCTGTCTGAATTTTTTTTTCCTTGGCTTTCAGGAAAAGCTGTGTTAATAAATCCCTAGTAAAGGACCGGCTGAAAAGCTGGATGTGTGTGCTGTCTGAATATCCTTCACCAGGGTTATTCCTGCACAGAAATTTTCCCTACATAGCTAGGACAAAGCCTTCATTTCGTATTTGACTCAAAACTACAGACATTTACAGACAGAAGCCAGCACCACTGCTCCATCCGATGCATTTCATTAGAAATACCTCTAAATCAGGGTGTTACAATAGCCAACCAGCCCCAGTTCTGCCAATGAAAAGCATCATTCACTAATCCTGGCAACACTGTATTCCAGACCACAAAGGGCTCTGCCTTTTAATAGTATTTACATATGAAATCTGAGTGTCTAAACCAGAAAGTCCACACCTTTTCACCTCAGCAGGCTGCTTGAGGGAAGTCTGCACAGTTTTGCTTCCCTTAGGATGTTTCCCTCATTAAACAGGCTAGATGGTAACTAACATAAGTTTGTATTTTTTCCAGCAGATTGCCCTCTTGGAATTCTTTGCTATGTATCTTCAGAGATGAGAACTGGTTAGATGAACAGAAATGAGATTCAGTCTCAGAAAATGTAAAGTAATACACGTGGGAAGAGTAGTGAGAGCATTTTCAAGCACCTTAAGGGCTCTAAACTAACTACCTCAATTTCATAAAGCAGCCCAGGTGGCAATGCATAGCTCAGTGAAAGTCATTGCTTCACATGCAATCAAAAATGCTGACAATATATGAAAAGGCTTAAAGAATGGGCTGCAGGGAAGGAAAAAAAAGAAAGAAAGAAAGAAAGTATTTTAAGACGGTTTCAAACGACTGAGCACTGGGCAGACTGAGGTATAACATTGTGTATTTACTGGTTAAAAGATTTCAGAAAAGGTGTCACAAGGGTTTGGAGGAATTTCATAAAGAATAGCAAGTAAGGATCCTTTCCAATTAAAGAGTGATCTGAAGGAGTGAGACTATTCTTAAGGAAGCAGAAAACTAGAGGGGCCTGAGAGCAAGCACGGGGAATGAGAAATGATCTGGAGATATAAAGAGCTTCTCCTTTTCCTTTTTTTATAATAAAAAGAGGGGATATTATACAAATTAGAAGATGGGAAGTGCAAACCATCGAAAAGGAAACACTTTTACACAGTCTGTGCATTTTAAATCCCTGGAAATTATGGTTAAAGCAGTTGAGGAGGTTACTGCCTGCATACCCTTCCCTATTTTGTACCTGCACAGCAGATGCTTGAAGGACCATGTGCTGGCTCTCTGGTCACTCTCCCATCACTGGCTGAAACCTCAGCCTGAAAGAAACTTGAATGAAAGTGGCCACGTAGGAAGATGTATGAGGTCTGGCAGCTGGGAGCTTGCTTCACTTCACTTCATTATGGGACTGAAAGCCAGCAACAGAGAGGTAGTAACAAGTATGTGATGGAACAGAGCTGCAGCTGCTGGCTCAGCAAATATAGGTCAGAGCTACAAAACCTTAATCTACTGAGCAAGCATGAATGTCAGAAACATAATCAGATTCAAGCAGGATTGTAAGTTGTGTGGGTAACCAGAGCCCTAAGAGTTCACCTAAATTAACTGATAGAGAATTTATCTCTTTCCATGTAAATTCAAATGGGACTAAGCAGCAAGACCTTCTGAATACACAATGACCTTGTCTGAAACTTTAGAAAAATTGTGAACTTTTTCCACCCAGCAGGCAATGTAGGTCCAGGACCTTTCAACCATGGTGTTGCAAGCTCACCTCTGCAGTCTGCTGTTCAGACACTGTTAGCTGGGGGGTGTTTAAATGGGAGGATGAGTAGAGGAATGGGGTCACAACACCACAGCTTGGCACAGAGGAGCAAGTCATTGCTCTGGGGGACATGATCCACCAGAATACTGGTGCATCACTGTATGCTACATAGGGGTGTGTATATGTTAAGCAGTGAGCATCACTATGCGTTAAACAGAAAACAGAGAAACAATTTTAAGTCAGACAGAAAATTCTCAGAAGTCAAGTAGCTTTTTACCTGTGAAGAAGTGCCCTCTTGACAAGTCAAACCCATCTTTAGAGCTTTATTCCCTATAAAACTGTTGAAGGTGATTGCCTCACCATCACCAAATTGCCATGTTAATGTTGCAGGCACTGAGGCAGTTGCAGAGGACTGGCAAGAGAAGATTTCCTGCTGTGGGCAGGAGTGGTAGAAGGGCTGTTAGCAAAGCAGGTGCTTGGGGGAGGAGCAAAAATGTCAGGTGAAGAAACATTATGATTTCTGTTCAGAAAATAAAATACAGGCTTCACTTTCGTGAGGCCTTTCCAAGACCATTTCTCTCTACATGTGCCATTATTTATGTGTGGGCCAGTCACACAAGTAGTGCTTCTAGGTGCAGGGCACCTAATGATTCCAATGAGAAAGTCATATTTGGGCTGCTTGCAGAACCCAGGAGCCCTGCATTGTGTATAACATCTTTGTTACTTTGACAGCCTGAGGAGGGGATAAGCTGCTCTAATCAGACATCTCTTTCACGAGGGAAAAGAGACCCTTCAAGTCTTGCTCTTTGCAGACATGTGTCTTTCTCACTGTTTATCTGAAAAGTGACATTGATTCTTTCCTCTGCAGCAGAGCCATGATTACTTAATTTGTAGCCACTGAAGCCTATTGCAAGACTTTTTGTGAAAAGAAGCCAAGATTTTCACAGCTGACTTGAAAACTAGAATGGGGACAGGCAGAAGAAGACCTAAGTCTACTCAAAGCTGAGTCAACAAAGTAGTGGCCTACTGGGAGGAGGGCTTAAGCCCTCTGCATGAGCCCTCTCTCAAGGACAGGGTGAAGCCAGGCTATAGCCCCAAGATTAGGCTCTTTTCTTTAGAGTGCCATACAGAGTGGTTTGAACACTACCCACCTTTGGTCATTCCCTGATATCCGGGACATTAAGCCCTGCTTTAGTGTACAGAGGCGGAAGAGCAACATGGGCTTTGTGTGATGTGACCTGCTTTTTATAGAAGTGGATTATTGAGACTGGTTTCAACACAAAGAAGCCAACAAGACTCCTCCATGGCCATTAAGATTCTGAGGTTCACCAGCCTCCCATGAGACACCAAATGTTTCACCTTGGCTGAGTTAGGTAGTTTTCAAAACTATAATAATTAATGCTTTTTCTTTAGAGTTGAATACCATGTATTTACTGTATATTAGTAATATTACTTATCAGCATTACCATACAACATTCACTCTTCAACCAACCATCTAAAGCCTTAGCTTTGTTAGAAGCTATTATAGACGAACACAATTCTGTTTGTATTGTTCTTAATAAAGTTTGAATCTGTACACAAATATTCTGCTATTTTTTAACAGTGTGTGATAGCTACAAGTGCAATGAAACTATCAGGATATCGCTAGGCTGCCAATATTTCCTTTAAAAATGTACCTTTTTATAGTAGCTGTGTTACATTTCCATGCTTTTTGTTTGGGTTTTTTTTTTTTTGCTGCAATATGTAGGCCTTTTTCTTAAATTTACAGTCTTACATTAATGCTTTCCATTTTAGGTTATATGTATGCTCTTCACATGTAGGTAGATTTTAGCCATACATCATATTTTACAGATATGGCAATGGGAAAAAACCCACACAAATGTATTCTATCTTTAAAACTTTAAGTGTGATCATTCAGACTCAAAAGTGCAGAGGTTATAGTAGTTATAAAAGGAATATCTGTCTTTTGTTGAGTTTATTAAGCAGAATGAAGTTCTTACTTCAGGAAACTATGTCCAGGTTAGACTCAGCGGGAAAAAAATACTTCCATATAGTGATTTTCAATATAGTAAATTTAAAGGGATATTTTTCTCTATTAATAAAAGGATTGTTGTTTTTTTTTCCAGAATTTCTACTCTCAAAGGCAGCTCAGAAATGAGAAGACTTCTAGGAAGGGATTTCAAATGGAGGCAACTCTTGTCCCAGTACAACAAGAGTCAGATAAGAAAGCTTTAATTCTAGTACAAAACAGTCTTTGACTTCAAAGGTTTAATTTCTAGCTGGCACAGGACCAATAAAACCAATCATTTCCTCTTTAGATTTTGTTTTACTAATTGAATGTACGTTCTTGTAAAGCATGTTAGTGAGTGGCACACAGTTCTGGCTGCAGCCCAGCTCGCTGAGCTCCTGAATTTATCCATTTGGTAAAATACATAATTATGCGCATTGTGTGCACGGAGCCCAAGGTCCCACTGACTTTGTCAGCTGATAAGATCTCATTTTAAGACCATCAGCATCTGTTCATAAGTTATTATTCCTCCCATTCAGATTTCAGTTACGTTATTTGTTGCAGCTGTTTATCCTCATTGGCTAAGGATTTCAAAGCAGCTTCGGGGATTTAGATACATTTTCCATTTTGTGTCCATATTTACATTTCCTTGAAGGACCCCGGTCATCCTATTTATAGACCTTTGTTAAGCTCCATGACAGCAATCTTGTGGGCTTTGGGCACAATGTTATTCATTTCACTTAAGGATTGGTCAATGGATGACACAGGCTAAAATACGTATTTGAAGAGCACAGGAATAATTTATTCTGTGTCTATACAGTGGCCTGAAAACAAGAATACTGGCTTGAGCCATGGCAGCAGTGACCTAATTTAGACAGTGGGAAGAATTATTTAGCCATAGAGGAAGTGACACATAGGACTATGTTGCCACAGGATGCTGCAATGTTTCCATCTGCAAAAGCAGTGTGGCCAGCAGGTCAAGGGAGGTGATTCTGTCCCTTTATGCCACCCTGGTGAGACCCCTCCTGGAGTGGGGCATCCGTCTCTGGGGTCCCCAGGAGGGGGGAAGGACATTTATCCGTTGGAGAGAGTCCAGAGAAGGCCATCAAGATGACCAGAGGCCTGGAGCACCTTTCCTATGAGGAAAGTCTGAGAGAGTTGTGGCTATTCAGCCTGGAGAAGAGAAGGTTTCCGGGTGACCAAGTTGTGGCCTTCCAGTACCTATGGGAGCCTACAAGAAAGAGGGAGAGGGACTTTTTCTAAGAGCATGTAGTGACGGGACAAGGGAGAATGGATTCAAATGGAGAGTAGGTTTAGGTTAGATATCAGGAAGAAATTCTTCCCTGTGAGGGTGCTGAGGCTCTGGAACAGGTCGCCCAAAGAAGTTGTGGATGCCCCATCTCTGGAAGTATTCCAGGCCAGGTTGGACGAGGCTCTGAGCAACCTGGTCTAGTGGAAGGTGTCCCTGTCCACTGCAGGGGGGTTGAAACTAGATGACCTTTAAGGTCCCTTCCAACCCAAGCTGTTCTCCGGTTCTATGACTTTAAGGGTACGTTAGGTTATATGGTATTTTAAGTGCAGCCATGTCTCCTTTCAGGCTGGCTCTTCAGGACCCCTCTGGCCCTGTGGCTCTGCAGTTTCACACAGCTCGCAGGCAAAGCGCTGCCCGGCGGTGAGGCAAGGCGAGGCCAGCACTGCTGAGGGCACCGCGGGCAGGGATGGCGTGCCAGGAGCTGAGGGCCGTCGGTCGGGGACAGCTGGCTGCGCCGCGCTCCGCTGGCCGGACAAGCAAGCCCTCCTTCCTCGCTGCTGGGAGAGGCCGTGCCCGGGGGAAATAGCAGCCTTTGCAGAGAGGGGCTGGCCGCGAACCGCGCCTTCCCCTCGGCCCCGCTCCGGCCGCCGCGGCCTCCCGAGGGCACGGCTGCCCTGCGGCGCCACCGCGCGGCCCCGCGGGACACGGCGGGACGGGCCCGGCACGGCCCCGCGGGACCGCCCGGGAGAGCCGAGCCCTGCCCGGAGCGATGGGCGCAGTCCGAGGCGCACACAGACACACGCACACACACGGCTGCTACAGGTGTTACATGCACCTACCCGACAGCAAAAAGCGATCTGCGTATTCCTCTATGCAGCGCTGTCAGGTTTAAAGCATCTCCTCTGATCTCGCGTGCAGTCTGCTCGGGAGAGCCAGCATCCACGAAGGCATTCTTCGTGCACGCTGGCGGCACGGAACACGCACACACACACACACCACACCGGGATTCCTAAGTTTCCATTTTGATCACACTGCTCAAACATGAGAATGAGTCACCCATCATACTGAAAACCATGACCTTTGTATTTACACCGAAAAAGGAATGATAAGCTTAGGACAGGGAAAGGAAACTAGAGGGAAGGAAAAAAAACCCAAACAAACCATAGAACACCCAAACCCAGGCATGTCTTTGCTCTTTGAAACACGGTCAGCTGTTATTCACATGCAAGCTAAAGAAGTTGTGGTTGTGATTGGGTTTGTTTAGTGTATCTGCATGAATGCCAAAGGAATCATGTCAGCAGCTCTACAGTCCCTGCAGCACGCATATTTTGGTCACAATAAAGCAGGGCAAAGCTTTTTGTGTCCATTCATCCAGTAAAGAAACCATGTGAGAAATTTTATTTAGAAATAGAGTCCATCTTTAATTTAGAGCAATCCTGCCCCTCAGCCATCCTCAGCAACACACGATTATCCTGAGAGGGAACAAAATGCTGGCATGGAAGAGTGCTTACTGTCAAAGTAACCAAAACATGAATATCCAAAAGGAAACAAGTCCTGCAAGACTTTTAAAAATTATTAACAGGACAGAATTCTCCAGTGTGGTTTTCCATCACCTCCTGTGGAAGAACAAAAAATATTAAACTGATTTCTAGTGTTTTTCATCAACAAAGCATCAGCTGCAGTACTTACTACAGAGCAGATAAAAGTGTAGTGCGGTGGACCCAAATGGGACCTGGCAAGAACATGACTTTGAAGAGAACAGACTCAAAGGGTATCAACATTTAAATATAGTAGGCCAGTCTGACTGAAAAAACCCAAGCATTGAAGTGGATTTATTTTTTGTCTCTGTTATACTTAGAGCATCCCTTCAGACAAAGGGGACAAAACCCTTGCAATGATTGTTTTGTGTAAGTGAAGACAATGAACTGGACAGGTTTCTAATGTACCATTGAAGTGTTGCCCATCCAGCAGACAGGCTGGATCCATGGGATGAGGATGAAAAGAACAGTGGTTGCAGGAAACATTTATGAGCAGCCTGCTGAGACCATCATTAGAGCTACTTGCATCCATCTCATTTCTTCAGTGCATTCAAAGGGTGTTCTCAGAAGAAAATTTGGCTGTGCACCAGTGGGCAGCTGCATTTTTAAGTGGAAAGCCCTGTAAAATAAAAATTTTCTGTGTTACAGCATGAGCTCTACCATCTGTTGTCTAGCTCATGACCAGTTAAGCTTGCAAAAAATCCAACGAGGAACTTAAATGATGCAAAAGGCAAATGTCCTTGGGGAAACTGTTTCGTGTTTCCCACAGGGAGCAAGAACTTTTGTGCTTTAGTGGTGCCTACAACACTAAAAAGGAGATAAACGAATGTTAGAACTGGATAAAACCAGAGACAATAAAGAAAGAAAGCTGTTTCATAAAGGCTATGTAATTGAGAACAGTAATGGCAGGCCTGCCTGCTGAAAAACACCTTCTAAATACTCATTTAAGGTGCTTCAAATAATTGAGACTTTGTATAATAGCTGTTCTTTAAAATCCAGTGATGATCAATAGGAACAGCCTATTGATGCAGTGGTTTCTGCATTTGAAATGGTTTGTCCTCGTGTGCTGCCTGTGGCCAATTTTGGTTCATTTTGTATTCACTGGTTTTGGGGTTTTTTTGAGAGAGAGACACACAGACCTCATTTCATCTGATGGAAGGCCTGGATCATTTCCAGCTGCTTCCTCCCCTGCTGGAGAGAGGAGACTGAGGTCTCTCATCAGATAACACCTGGTACTGGACACTGGGAATGACAGAGCCTCCAGGATGCTGCTGGCCACGCTGCCACTTCCAGCAAGTTGCTGTCTTCTCCCCACATCTCTACAGGGCAGTGGGAAGAGGGAGCACAGCTCTTTCAGCCTCTGCTCCTCGCACCAGCTCAAGCCCTTGCCTCTCACCCTCCCCTTCTTACAGGTGGGAAATTTGAAGGCCCATCCCCAAGCACAAGATAAAGTTTAACGACTTATAACCAGACAAAGGCACAACAGTGGGGAACGTGGTGAAATGTTAGGTTTTTTCCTATCATTTTAGTAACCAGTTGAGCAAATAGCTCTATTAGAAAAAAAAAAAAGCAACAGCTTCCAAGCTGTTAAGGGAAGACAGAAAAGGCGGAAGACAAGGAGGGATTATGCTCTATGTAAAAGAGTGATTTGAGGACATGGGCAAGAGGACAGATCAGCTGGGTTCTTTTGGGTCAAAATTAGAGGAGTCACCACCAAGGGAGTGCTTGTGGTAGGTGTCTGCTCAGGAGAACCTGATATGGAAACACAACATCTTCAAACGATTGAAGATGCTGCACTGATAAGATCTTCCTAAGGAGTGTGAAGAAGGTGAGTAGCAGAATAAAACCCCAGACCTTCATAAGAACAGATTTCATCTTGCTCAGGGAGTTGTTAGGAGGTATCACAGAAGTCTGCCCTGAAAGCCAAAGGTGTTCAGGAGCATTGGGAGACTTTCAGAGACAGCAATCTCCAAGCACAAGGGCAGTCCATCTACCTAGGCAGGAAAAGGAGCAGGCACAGCAAGAAACCAGCCTGGTTAAACAATGAGATACTGAAAGAACTCAGATGTAAAAAAAGGAACATGAGAGTGATGGAAAAGGGAACAGACTTCCAAAGCAGAATACAGAAATACTGCTTAGGCATGCAGAGATACAGAGGGAAAGGGTAAAGACCAGCCATAGCATGAACTGGCAAAAGATGTCAAACGTAGCAAGAAAGTACTAACATCCTGAGCCAGTTAGTTACAAATGACAGACTGAGACCTGAAGGTTTTCCTTTATGCCTTCTTTGCCTTGATCTTCATGAGGAAAGTCATCCTCCCAAGTCTCTGTGGACTCAGTGATGAAGCAAATAACAAACTGGTGACAGTGGGAAAGCTGAGTTAGCTGAGGTATGTGTTGGCTTCTTCCAGTTGCCTTCTTCTTCATGCTCAGAAATAGGTTCCAGGAGGGTCCACTCCATAATTTTTCAAGGTGAGATTGACTCATCTGTAATTTCCCAAATCTCTTTTTTTTCCCCTTTTTGTAGATGGGTGTAATATTTGCCCTTTTCCAGTCAGCTGGGACTTCCCCTGAACTCCATGACCTGTCAAAGATGTTGAAGTGTGCCTCTGCAATGATGTTGGCAAGCCCTCCCAGCAGCCTCGGACGCATTCTGCCAAGTCCCAATAACTTGTATATGTCCCACTTGTACAGGTGGTCCCCAACACTCCTGAGCTCATTTGTTCTCCTTGGAAACCTTTCTAACAGTTTCCTGTGAAGCTGCAATCAGGAGTGATTTCATGTATGGCCATCTGCATACATTGTAAAGAAATGTGAAACCGCCAGTAGAAAAATGATGGAACAGACCTGTCAACTTTGATGCAAGTAAAAACTAGTGCAACATCCAAGGACCGACGAAGTGGACAGGCAGGCTAAGAAATGAACCAGAAGAGCTGTGGTAATCCTCAGCCAAAACAAAGAAACCATAAGCCAACTAGCCAGAAGAAGAAGAAATAAAAAACCAGTGTTAAAACACATCCAACCGGACACTCTGGCATCCTCACCTACCGCAACAGGGCTCCTTAATGTCATGCTGTCATTGCCTTGTTCAAAAGTCAGAGAGAATTGTAATGAAGCATTTTTTCCCAAAGTTCATGCTCATGAATGATCACATTTTACAACACAACAGATGTTTAGCAATGTGACAAGTCAGCTGGAGGGCCTGAAGGCAAGACTGGAGCAGCTCCTGCTGCACATACAACACAATCATCTTGGAGGCCACAAACAACTTGGATGCCTGGCAGAACAAAAAAACCAAGCAACCACACTACTAAAGTGAGAGCAGTGGGAAACAGGGGTATGTGCTGGGGTCTGCTAAGGTGCTGCAGAAGCGAATTCTCCAGTCATGGTAGATTATTTTTAAGGGGGCATTGCTGCCTAATTTGCATGGAGGTTTCTGATAAAATGAGAGCCCTATTAAATACCTGGTTAACACAGAGACATCTATCAGCCAAGTTCTGTTTCATGACTGACACAGGAGTGTAGTTGCTCAGATACTATGAACGTGATAAAAAGGAGGAAACATGAATGGACAAGCAGAAATGACATTTTAGGGGTGCTACTCCCAGGTATGCTGTAAACCTTGCAGAGTAATTTCCAGTCTCTGTTGTGAACATGTAGCAAAGTACACAGATTAGCAGCAGTTATTATCTATATTGGTCTTTAATGCCATATTGTGTTCCATGGGGATAAGAAGGGCTGCTCCAGTGCCCTTGTTTTCCCATGGCTATATGCAGAATTACTCCGGTCCTGCCATGTCTGAAGATTTCAAGAGCACCTACTATATTCACCATGGATAATGCATGTGACTCTTCAGACTACAAGAATTGTAAAAATGCATGCTGTGCAGGATGAGACTTCAGGAATGAGTTGGAATCAGTGCCTAGTTCTCAGCAGTAAAGCATTACCGCACCAGGTCTGTGAGAGCTCCTGTTTGGTTCCGTGCAGGTGCAGAAAGTGCATTGCAGCACACACTGTGGAAGGGAAGCATTTCTTGTTAAAACAATTCAACATACAAAAAATGTTACAAAAGCGTAACTAGGAATGTAATTATATTCACATTTTGCTCTTTTTTCTTGTTACTTTTTTTTTTTAACAGGCACAGGCATATAAGAATGTATTATATTTTCCCTATTTATTCAAATAAAACTTTCACCTTTTCTCAAATAGATATTCCAGATTTTTATTATCATTTATTATGTGTATTACAATAGCAGCCAGAAGCCTCCAAATTAGTGCCCAATGCACAGATCCCTGTTGTACAAACAGATGCTAAAAACCACCCCCAGCTCCAAACTGATGTCAAATGAAATCATGAGGATAAAGAAGTCCCTTTGGGATCCATGTCTAAGCAGTCAGGCAGAGACCCAGGGAACATGCAGCATGCTAATGGCTGTGATACTGTTTTTTCACTTTGGGGCAGGCTCTGGAGGAAGAAAAAGAACTAGATCTGTTGGTGCATCACGTTTCCCTTATGGGACTCATTTCTTCATGCTTGCTGATGATCCTAGTTTCAATCCTTGCTCAGTAGGAACCTGAAATTCAGCAAGTGAAAAATGCGTCCTCATTGAGGACACATAGTAAATTCCCATTGTCTCCCTTCAAACCAGGATTTTGAGTCTGCTCTCTGGTGGCAGATACAAACCAAGGGAAGAAAGAAGCTGCAGAAGGAGAAGGCAGCAGACCTGCAGACAGGTAATTTACCCAGAGATGAGCATAAGAATTCAGTCCTGCCTGCCCTGTAATTTGGGCTGGTTGGATGCTTTCCAGCAGGACTGACATCTTGGAGAATGCTTTCCAGAAAAAGGCAACTGAAAAAATTAAGATCAAGTGGGAAAATATCTGCACCACCTTGCCTGGAGGTGATGGTGGTTCTGCTTCCTTGTCCCTACTGTACCAGTGCCTAGGAGATACAGAACTACTCCAAAAGAGGCTAGAAAGAGATTGTGAAAGATCCAGTGGGAAAGACAAAAGAATACCACAGATAAGACAGCCTCAGTTACACACCTTCAGAGAGGCAGAGGTAGCTTGAGCCATCACTAAATGGGACAATCTACCTGCCTGGCTGAGTCTAGGGTAGGGTGATACAGTTTTTTGAAGGCCACATAGAGGTGAAAGTGAGACTGGTTCATCATTTGGCCTTTCTGCCAGTCACCAAAAGTGAGTCTTGCACAGTTGCACTGAACTTTACATCCCAGATATATAAGCAATGCAGAATTATTCTCCTGAGAGATGAAGGTGGCTAAGCCCATCCTTTTGTTTTATGCATGAGAAGCTCATCATGACACAGCGATCACCTTGTCAGCTTTATAGGTGTTCTTTGCAGCACTACTGCAACCAGAGCAGCTATGCAGTGAACCCCACAGCTTTAAAACCTTCCTGGGGAGAAGCACTCCCTACCAGAGACCTTTTCCATTAGGGAAGCCAAAACTACACTAGGTAAGAGATCCCTTTGCTGTCTGGTAGGAAACAGAGCACTTGCCCTCCTGAAAGCTCCAGCTGCAGACAGATTCCTGCAACACTCACACATGAAGGACAATGTCAGAAAATTATCCCTTGTCAGGAAATCATAAAAAATGTTATTTTTTTCTCTTGGGAGCTCCTTGAGACTCTGTTCCCTCCAACTTTCTCTCCACAGTGGCTGCTGAAGAAGGCTGCAGGATATTGGACATGAACCAAAGCCAACTGAGTAGCCAAGATTCCCTTCTAAATACAACTACTACTATTCTTTAATGCCAAACCTCTGGTCCCATTGCTCCTCAGCTCACAGTGTGACAGAGGCTACACTCTGACTTCAGCTCAGGCCAGGTTCTGGAAATAGCTTCACGCTACCTAAGTAAATCTCTGCTTTTTAATGAAAATAGCAGAGGGAATGACAAAATTGTTTGGGCAGATAAAAGAACGAGCGTTTGACCTTAACCAAATTCTCTGTCCTCGGGTAATCCCTTCCTCTCCTGTAACTCAGGAAATAGCCACAGACGGTTGTCACAGACCCTTTCCTCACCTGCTAGCAGCCCTTTGTCTTAAACTATAGTGATGTTACTCCTGCAGCAGCATACCAGGCACACGTCACTCTCAATTCCAGAGGTTTGAACTCCTCTGGAGAGGTGCAATAAGGCAGAGGTGAATCAGGGTCACTACAAATGCTCTTTGCTCGAGATTAATCTGATATGCTTTTAAAGCATATCAACTGTATTTTGCCTGTTATCATCCGCTTGTGGCAGCATTACACACACCTATTTATACCCACAAGTCAATAAGGGGCAGACCAGGACCTTGGCTCTGGCGCTGGTTTGAGACTGGAGTGTCTGCTTCCTTGGGGAAAGATGGGAAGGGATGATGTCATCTGCCAGATCACCACAGGGAGGCAAAGGTTGGCAGCAGCATCGTGGCTTCCTTCCACCTCCAAGACCCAGCAAAATGTGTACAGCTTAGTTGCAAAAAGGAAGCCCCGAGGCAGAGCTCTGGGGATCCCATCAGTTTGGTCCTTGGCCACATTGTCCCCTCTCCGGGAGCATCCTGCACACCCAGCTGGCTGTGCTCTCCTCCTCACAGAGTCCCCAGGCTGACGGATCTCAGCTCCCTTTTGCCACTTGCTGGGGAGAGGTGCTAGGGAACAGGGGGCAGGCAGGGAGCCCATTGCACCGTGGGGGAGAGGAGAAAGCCCTGGTGCTGCTTCTGCAACGGGAGCAGCGTGCCTGGCTTCACGCGTGTGCATGTCCTCATCGGCCACCTCCACCCAGAGCACCACACCACCATCACCGACAGGTACACCATGAGGGTCCTTCCAGCTGTAAAATTTCCCAGGAGACACCAGGGGCAGCAACAGTCTCCCAGTCTGCCGTGACACCTGGGATTTTGGCAGCACGGCAGCAGCCCCATGCCCCGTGGGGGGCTGCCTGCCGGTGCCCTGGCCCGCAGCAAGGACACCATGTCCCCTCAGTTCAACACCTTCTCCGAGAAGTGTCCCAGCTTCCCCTCCTCTTGCACGGGCTGGGAGGCTTGCTCACCACAGGATGTGCCCCGCTCCTGGGCCAGGGCTCCACCAGGCCAGTGTGGCCCCGTGCTCCCCGGGGCCGGGCGGGCGCCCTGCAGCTCCACACACTTCTCCTTGTAGTGCTGGGCATTGCCAGCGAAGGTCTCGCAGCGGCTGAGGTTCTCTTCCTGCACAGGGCTGCCCACGTTCTCCTCGCTCAGCCCCGAGGCCATTGCCCCTTCCTGAGAGTTTTGGCTAAGGTAGACAAAAATGATGTCACCCTTGAAATTCATTACTTGTCCACTGGAAATAAAGGTGGAGTTACTGTTTCCAGTCACATTTCCTAGGGAAGAAGTGGGGAGAAAAGAAGACACACATGATTAATATTTTCCCCTCACAAGGTGGACACTTAGTGCAGTGAACTTAATGTGCTCTGGTGGCTTTATTCTTGTTCCATTATTTTTTCCCCCGTGACATGAGGATGCTCTTATAATCAATGCCTTCCACTGGACCTTTTCATTATTTCCACTTTTGTCTCCTCAGGACAAAGTCTGTCATTCACAGGGAGCCTGTCTGGACGGATTGGAAACATTTCCCTCTGAGCTGTGATCTGGGAAGCCAGAGAGAGGGTGACGATTTCATGCTCCCTGTGCAGCCTAATGCACAAAGCTGCGTCCAATCTGCCTCTGCCAGCAGTTTGTGAGGAAATGCTAATTATTTCTGATTATGAGATTTATTTTTTCTTAGAATCCCAGAAATCACACTGTTTACCAAAGAGGCAATAAAACCTCAATCAATCCTACCATTTGGGCTAGACAGCAGGCTTACAGAATAAATACTGAAATCAGATCACACAGTTACACAGTGTCCAAATGACACAGAGCTTATACAATTATATAGTCCAGATCCTCCATGTAGGTACACTCCGGTACTCACCTAGCCCCCTCATGGATTCACCTGGATATAGGCTGACTCCCGTGAAGAGACAGAGTCTATATTATAGCAGCTTAACAGAGTTATGGTTTCTGTCAGTCTGCCTGAGGTTAGAGATTTTTCAGTATAAATTCAATCCTTCTTCTATTCAAGGACTGGGCTGCTGACCTAAGTGACAGCAGGGCCAGGCTCTGGGAATTAATAAACTTCCCTCAGAGCAGAAAGAAAATAACTGAGAACAAACTTCCAACATGAAACTAACAAGCCTCTTAAAGTCTGAAAATGAAACAAACTGAAGAAACCAAGTAAACAAAACTTTCCTAGCCTGTGAACCCACTTACTAAGAAATTTTTTCCCTGCTGTGCTTCACTTCATCATTACTTGGAGACTGATCTGACACCTTTTAGACATTTTGTGCCTTTCTTCATCGCATTCCTCAAAACTTGAGACATTCCCATTTTCCTTTCAGGTAAACATGGCCCAGCCCAGAGAAATGCTTTTTCCACTGGTTGTGGGTGATGTTTGCACACCAGCATTGGGCACTGGTCTCCAGCTGTGGAGAGTCAGGATCTGTGCCTGCTCAGAGCCAAGTCAGAGCAGCACCCAAGCATCTCTCTAATAGCAGCCCCCCCTTAGGCAGTCTTATTTATTTCACCTAAACCACTGCATTGTTAGCTCTTTGCTTTCTTTCCAACTGTTGTTAATTAACATGAGGTGTACATAAGGGTTTTCTCTGCAGGAGTTTTTCCCTGCCAGCTCTTTCCCCTCCGTTCGATTCAGTTTGGCTGTTTGCCATGAACAAAACTCTTGGGCATAATGGCAGTACAAAAATAACTGTTTGTTTTTAAGTAGATTGGCTGTCACTTGCAAAAGGTGCTATGAAGGAGGTTACTAGTTCTCAGCATGAGATCAAAAATTTAGAAATAGATGTGACAGTGAGGAGGGGAAAAAAAAAGTTAGATTAACACATTTATAATGTTTAGTTGAATATGGCTGGCAAACCTCCAGTGCTTTCTGAAGATACCATGCTGAAACAAAAGGATATTTGAGGCCCAAAAGCACAGAAAATGGACACAAGGGCTTCCTAGACTGTGCCAGGAAAAGTGCGTCCAACGTGAAAAGTATAAGGGACACCTTCAGTGCGAAGGCATTGTTCTCTGAAGTGTTTGAGTCTTTTGATCTCTTCAGACTGATATTAATTACAAAGAAATTAATTTTTGTGGTAGTTGTTCACTAAGAACTGGGACAACGCAGGCACATAATTTTCTCTGAGACATTTAATGGCCTCTAGGTGGTAAAAACTGTTTGTCACTGCCAAACCAGGCTGGTTTGGGATCTGGAAGTGAAAGACTCTGCAAAACCAGTCCCAGTTATGAGTCAGCTAAGTCTTCCTGCACTCATGCTTTATGCTGTTGCCCTACACAGGACTTGAGGTGGGCTTGAACTGACCCTTCATGTTCTGACTGCCTCCAGGCTTGTGGGTTTTGAAAAAGTTCTTGAAGGCTTACCTCCATCTCCAGTGGTGATCCCTGGAATGGGCACCTGTCCAGAGGTTCACTTTGGTCCTCTAGGGTTGTTTCATGGGAGGGACAGAGTTTACCAGCTCTGTTGTCATTTAGAATATTAGTGAACTAAGACCAAAACTTCATGGAATTTCCCATGGCCTTTTTCTTCCCATTTTTCATCAACCCTCCTTTGTACCATTTTGTTTTAGTGTAACTGTGTGCAAAGCCTGGTGGCTTCAGCTGCTTTGAGAAGCTTTACAGAAAGTTATTTTATACGCACAATTACTCCATCTGGGCATTTCACAAGGCGTAGCAAAATGACAGATGCTGATGCACCCACACATGCAGCCCCACCGTGGCTGGGCTGCTTCAGTGTGGAACCTATGGCTAAGCCCTCTCCCAATCCTCATGCAACCAGGCACTGCCAGAGGGGCATGGCCATTCTGTGGGCAGAACAATTACTCTGCCAGCAAGTCAGGTTACCCATAGACCAACTAACCCACGCTCTGATACTGCCCCATAGCTCTGTCAGATCCTGCAGTCATGCATAAAAACTGGCAAATTAGGAACACAGTATCTGTACTGAGGTTTCACCAGATGGCACTATAGCATGTACATAGCTGAAGGCACAGACACAATTAAAATCCCATATAAAGAATTATGCTGCAGATCTAAGATGGCACTTGCTAGCATGGCACTTATATCCAAGCTCTCCCACTTGCTCTATTGTTCCTTAATATTTTCTCTTTCTCTTCGTGTCCTATTTAGAAAGAAAAGTAGTACCAAATATAACTTGATTTTTAGTTGTACCTCAAGAGTCACCTTCCAGCAATAACAAAAAAGATAATCTGTGCTCTCTTTAGTCCTGCTGCATTTTGTATAGACCAAACAGTGAAACTGCGTCAAGATTTCAGGAAACTGAAGCAGCAGAAAGTTTCTGCTCTTCAGAAGATGAATGCTACACACTTTCAGATTCCCATATGGAATGCATGTTGAAAGAGGAAGGGCCTTCAAGTGTGTTGTTTTTGGGCTTTGGCAGACTGACAAGAATGTCTCTGCAAGAAATTTTAAGGCACAACATGGTTTTAAAGAAGGGCAACAGCTTACAACTGCTGTGGGTATTACAGTAATACTTGGATGTCCCACTCAACACTAAGGTCTCATTATGCTTGGCAGTGCATTGACATAAAAATAGAGCATCTGACTTTATGAGATTATAATCTAAAATAACTAATAACACATGACAGGCAGATTGCAGACTTTTATACTGAAAAAAGGTCTGGGGAAGGAAGGTTTCATCTGGAGAAGGTTCATAACTTCCCTTCTGCCGTTTTTGCTTGAGTGACTTTTTCCCCCTGTTTTCATTTGACGATTTTGATATATTTACTCAATTAATAAATTGGTAGACAATTAGTAAACTGGAATCAGTGTTTCAGAGTTGTTTAGGGGACAAAGCACATGTTTATGGAGAAACAGTATCTGTACGAAACTATTTTATGTGAACGCTTATATCCTAGCAAATAAAAACAAAGAGCTAAAAGCAAAAAATTGTAGATAATCTCTTAGACCCAGTCACAGCTGCTAGTTTACAGCTCCAGCTGGAGTTTCACTGACCACTGTATAAATGTAACTGGACTTAAACCTAATGGCAAAAATGTGTGTGCATGCTGGTAAATGGAAAGTATCTGTCTGAGCATTATGCATCCTTCTTTGACTCAGCCTCTAGGTCCCTATATTGTCTTCCTTCTAAGTTTTCTCCAATACACACACCTGCTAACAGAACTCCCTGGCCTCTGCAGTGACAGCCAGAAGGTGGGTTCTGCATTGCTGGTTGGATCAGGGTGGGACAATGGTCCCTTGCTAGGCTCATTCTTCTCGCAGAATTCAATACAAACCAAATGGTCTTACTATTTCAGATTTTTTTTCAGACTAGCTTCAGGGCAGTTAAGTGAAAAAGCATCATATTCTTCTCCTCCTAAACCAGATCCTCTGAATGCTACTGAGCTAACAAAGAGAATAATCCTATACAACTGTGTATGGGTGAAGCCTAATGGGCTTACCAGATGCTGGAGGGAGGTCTGAAGTGCTGCTGTTTGTCCCTGAAGTGCTTCTGTGTGTCCCTGAAGTGCTTCTGTTTGTGTTCTGGTACTTCATGTTGGTACTCTCTGATGATGCATCTTCCATACCAAGATCATTTGTTAGAGTGCTCTGACCAGCAGAGAGAAAATTCAAACCACAGTTGCACTGTGCACAGGAACTAGTTTCTGGGGACGTGGAGGTGCTGTCAGCTGCAGCACAACAGGGTTTCCTACACTTTTGGGGAGATTCTCTGTACAAAATGCCACACCTCACACAGATCTTCTCTGAGTCACAGTTTGTTGCAAGATGATCTGTGTCTTTGTGGCCTGTTTCCTTCAGGCAACTGTGGGCATGTTGGCAAGATTTCTGAAGAAGTTGGTCCATGGCAATGTGCGCCCCATCTGTGCCGGAGGAAGTGTGAAAGCCTTGAGAGACTGACACATCCTCTGTGCTCCCAATACCTGAAAAGTACTGGTTCAAGCTGTCATTCTCCCCTGCCTCCATTGGTTCTGAAAATGACGACATGGTTTTACTGGCAGTCTGACTTAGTAAAGATAAATAATCAGTGTGATTGAGATCCTTATCCATGTATTCATCTTCCGTGGGAACTGGTGGGAATTGGTAATCATCAGTCTCGGTTACCACAGGAAAGTCTCCTGCCTCACAGGGCTCTGTGCTGGGGCTCTCGTTCCTGCAAGAAGTGTGGCCAGTGGTGCAGCATGAGTTTCCAGGGACAGAAGAGCCAGAGGGGCCCAGGAGACATGTGTCTTCAGAGGCCTGGGGGACAGCAGCACTCGTGATGTTCACAGTAACAAATGCATCTCTGGGGGCTTCCTGGAAGAAATTAAAAGTAAAAATGCCTTTAATAAAGAGATTGGCATGAAGTTATTTTCTAGACAAAGAAGAAAAAAGCAGATCATGGTTGTTCCTCTGTGTGGAGCTGCTGAGGTTGAGCAGCAATGCTGTATTTCAGTCTTGAAGTGTAACTCTATTCTCCTGTGAAACTGTGACTGGTGATGTTGGGCTCAGCAGGTGTTCAGAACAAAATCTTGTGGCCTGGGGGGCAATAACATTTAATCTTACAAGACAACTATTCCTAGTTCTTTCTAGGGCACTTAAAAGAGTTAATAATATCTAGAAGAGTTGCTGGATTCTGCTGTTCCTTATGGAGCATTAGTAAGACCCACCTAACTGCTTATAAAGTTTTGGAAATGCCCCATGTATCTGAAGGACTGTTGACTTGTGAAGGCCTTACTGGGGGCTGAATTTTTAAAATCAGCAATGACTGAAGAAAGAACCTGGGTTGATTCAGAAGTTCTGAGACAAGCTAGAAAAAACACCACAAGCAAGGCTGTATTAACCTGAAAAATAAGGACAACAAATGCAAAGGCACATGACATCATGTTGTCACAGTACTTGAAAATGTAAAGCTATATTTTCGCTAGCAGCTCCTAAAAAAGGATTGGGAAGTACTTCAGGGGTTTTGTTCAATTTGTACAAGTTGTGCTTTAAATATGGGTACTTGGGAACTGATACCTTTAATTTCTACTGTCTGTTCAGATCTTCCAGGATAGCAAAAAGAGTGTAAGTGCTGCCAGCCACTAATTGCTATTGATTCACTCCTCTGTCCAAGAGGATTTGAGCAGTTGCCAAGACAGGAGGTTGCATGAAGACTTATGAGACAAAAGAGGAACTGCCTGCTCTGAAAGGTGGGGTTTTTTTGGCATGTTTGGTTTTTCTTCTAAGCAATGGAATTAGAGTCTTTTAACAGCTAAGCTCATCACAGCTCCTAGAAGGGGTGGTAGGACACCTGGGACACCTCAGTTCCCATCCATGGTGTTAAGCAGCCTGTGCACAAGAACTTGAACCAGTACTACCATCTGAGTGTTCCAAGCATAGGGCTGGTACTCTCCCAGACCAAAAGCTCTTACTTATTTCATATCAGAATGGACAAGCAGGACTTCTTCCTCCCTAGAATTAAGGAGTCAAACAGCCAGTTTCTTTAGCTGATGGCTCTGTGTTTAATTCCTTCCATGCCTGGCATTTTTGGCATTGACCCAAAGCCAGGTTTCTTCCCTGTAAGCACTCTGGTATGTAACAAGGGGCAAACTCAGCTGAAGTTTTCCCTGCTCTTAGGATTCAGAAAGGCTCTCTCCTAGGCACTCTCAGGTGTTCAGCAACCAGTGGGTTCATGTTTAACTTTCTCATCATAAATTTCAAATAATCACGAGACTTTCATCTCTATTAAAACTGGCTGAAATCAGAGGGCAGGTTCAGAAGCTATTTGTGGATGATGATTACATACGGCTCACATTTACAGAAAACCAGACTGAAAAAGCCAAAGCTGCCAGCATTTTTTGAGGAACTCAAGATTTGTCTTCTAGCCAAAGATTACCGTGGAGTCTGCTTCAGAAGGGGTGTCAGGAATGCCATTAAGAAAACACAAAACAAAGAGAAAATGCGACCATCTTTGACTTTACCTTTGTTCCTTTTATTTGGCTGCACACTTCATTAGCCCAGTTCTGTAGATCTGCTGTAGGGAAAACAAAAGAGTAGCTGTAACATATAGCAGGCACTTAAGTTAACCACAGACCTAAACACCCACAGTCATTCACAATCCGCAATATCATATTAAATAAAACCAGCAAGCCTGTTTTTACTGCCTGTTCAAGCGTCCCAGCATAGGTCTAGCTGAGGATTCATTGTAACTGGAACACGGATATATTTCTGTGGAACAAATGTTTCCAAGCTCCTAAAATAGACCACGGTTAAACTGTGTTCCACATCAAATGGGGTTTCTTTCCTGGTCATATGTCACACCAAACTATGACTGGCCCATCAACGACCCACTCGCAACAGAAACGGTCTATTTCAAGAGAAGTCACATGGATGGCCCAAAGGCCCTTCCCAGACAGGAGTGAGAAGCCTGGAGAGAAGAGGGTAAGCCACTGAAACCACAGGATGGCAGGCTCAAATACAGCATATTCTACTTAATCAGAGTATGCTTAACGGGGAAATTAATTCCAATTTCTTTGGAGTATCTCCCATGGAAAAGCTTTAAGTCCAACATGCTTTAGGGTAACAACTGTGAGCAATTCTTGTTTTCTGAATACACATTCAGGAGACTTTGCAGGACTCAAGCCCCATGTACATTTGAAGCTTACGATGGTTTTGCATGGCTGAAGATAGATCAGCTGTGCAGCCACTGCCAGTTCCCAGCAATGACTCTCTTGCTCTGATGTTGAGTCTGCATATTTACCAAGAGTACCCACACCAAGGAGGAAGGGCTTCTTCCTGAGCCTGCAATTCTCCCAGGCTTGGGTGAGCAGGATTCACCATGCAAAGGCAATGAGGGACTGTCACTGCAGAGCAGCAGGGCAGTAGAAATGTCAAAGAAATTGCATTCCCCCCTAACCTGCTCTGCATTGCAAGTATTTGGTTTGCAAGCAGAGTCACCATTTCCTCCAGCCCATCCCAGAAATTCCAGATTTAGCACAACCCATGTTTAGTGTGGCAGAGGCAGCCTATTTCTAAAACACAGGCTGAAATATACTTTACAAGAAGTGAATTCTGTTCCTTTCCACTGCTTCCAACACTTTTAATAAATTGCTAGCACGTGGGAAAGGAAATGATGGAAAAAACCTGTCATGTTTAGGGGGAAAAAAATAAAAATTAACAGAACAATAGAGGTATGTCCTTCACTAAAGAGACCCAGGGCTTAATACAGAGTTGAGGAATTTGAAGGTATTTCCAATCTATTAATAAGAAACTCAGTATCCCACTGTTTTCCAGTATGCCTTTGGTAGAATTTTTCTATTTTTCTACTTTAAATGTTCATTCTACTTCCTTCTAGTATTTCTTCCACACCTTATCAGAACTTCAGCCTTCAGCTAAAAACATTGCCTCCATCTTGTTCTCAAATACACATCAGGCCTTTGTCTTGAAATCCATATTTTAACCTGTCCAGATGTAGGTTTTTGGGTAGGAGGGTAAGTAAGGTGAAGAATATAGGATTTATATCTGTCCCTGCTTCCCTTCAGCCAAGGGATCAGCTGTACCAAATGCTGCAGAGCAGCCAGGCTGCCATGAAAGTCTCCAGCACCAGCCCTCCTCCTTCCAACCATGGTCACGTCTGCCCTGAGGATGGTCACTCCATGGGCTAACTGTAATACACCGGAAATAACTGCCTGCCTAGATGAAAGGAATTTGAAGCCTGGCTTCATGCTAGGTAAAGCATATCCATATGGACAGATGTAGGGATAGCACAGAACTTCCAGTGTAACTCCTGAGCTTCTTAACCTGGGGGTTACCCATGAAATCAGAGTGCACAGAGTGCCAGAGCTGTCACACTCACGAATACCATTAGCTATCACGTACCTGTCAGCTTTTTCCCCTTATTCTTGTAGTATACGATGAAGACGACAATGCCAATTAGTGTCACAAAAAACAAGATGACAATCAACACATATAAGATCTTGTTTGTGCCTGCAGGGTGTAAAAAAGATAGTGCGATCAACATGCAGCCTTCACTCAGCAGTACGACAATCCTTGCTCATTTTACCTGCTTTTCTACAGGAGAGGGTTGTTTTTCCTTCCTATTTGATCTTTAGTTTCTATAATAGAAATAACAGCTCTAGCACTCATGCAGTTCTGTTACAAGCAGCCTCCCTGAAGGTACCTGGTACCAAGACATTTCCATAAAAATCAGAATCTTGGTGTCACAGAACAATGTCATCTGGTCAGGCTTCTCTCAATGCTCCCTTGCAAGCTGCCAGCAGGCCATGGGCTGAGCTTGATCTCACCCAGGGGACAGAGGACATACATCTCATGGAGACTATAGATTCAGCTGGAAAAATTTGTCCTTTATCTTAGGTTATGATGGATCGCTGCTTGCCAGGCAAGCATGGCACCATATCCACAGTAGAGGAGGAAAATGGACAGAGGGCAAGAAGGGATATCTGAGAGGGATTAGGCTGAGACTGTATCCATTGCTATAAAATAAGCAAGGATACAAAGGATGTACAAGGGTACAAACCATCTTCTGATGGCTCAGGCATCTTCCGCTCTCCACAAACTGCATCAGACTTGTCAGTCCCAGCCACGATTTCTTCCATTCCTAGAGCTGTACAGCTAAAATAGAAAGACAAAGGGGCTCGGTTACCTCAAGTAAGCTTGTTGTGGCTCCTACACTTAGGCAGAGCAGTACTTTCTGTGGTAACACACAACATTTCTGCACCCCTAAGAACCTCAGATACTTCTCTGCTTTTGGCTCAACAGTTCTGTTGTCACTGCTCTCTCTTTGCTCTCCTCTAAGGAGAATTCAAGGTTCAGCCTGAGAATGCCTTCATCAGTGCACAGCCAACCGAGATGCTCCATGCACTCTGCAGGCAGCCTGGAACACCCCACTGAGAAATGCTTTTGCCCAAGCTTCCCCACGCCTTCTGGCTGCTGTGGTCCTTTTACAAGATCCAGGGACTTACTTGGTCCAGGATTTACACTCGTCGGTAGATGAAGAGACCTTTGAGAAGTAGCCTCTGGGACATGGTACACACATTGTGTCCTTGTCTTGTTGCACTGTGTGTAGCAAAGGAAGAAAATTGTCATAGCTGAGTTTCTGTGGGTTCCTTTCAAGTGAGAGGAAGGTGACTACGCTCCCCATCCACCTGCTCCACTCTCCCCCTGCAGGCCCCCTAAAAGCTTTCCTGAAGAGTGCGTCTTAGGTTATATTAGGGCAGCAATGACAGCCACATGTAAGCCCCAGGAAGCCTCACCTGAGCACTTCTCTACATGATCAAAATGAGAAATGACCAGGAGCCATTTGCAGTTATTGCAAAATAACACACAGCTGTTACATCCTTCCCCCCTTCTATTAATTCCCTCACGACAATGCTGTGCCACAGACGGTGATGCTCACTGGTATTGTCACTTCCATGAAGCCACAGTAAACAAAATGCTGTATCAGGATTTGCTATGCTGAAGAAAAAACAGCAACTGTTCTCCAGGCCCATGCAGTATTTCTTTCTCCATTGCTCTATTACGTGCTGCTTTTTGGGGGTTCCTTATGCTTGGTGAAGCTGTTCCCAGTGCTCACTACAATTCTGAACTTGACTGCCTATTTTCCACCCACAAAACAGCTACATCTTGTTTTAATTGGACATAAGAGTAAATTAAATGTCTGTAATAAACCTCTGCATTACTAGCCATCTAAAGCAGAATACTTGCTAAAACAGAATACATGAGCTGCCTGAAAGGTGATAACCACTTTTTACTTGCTTGTAACATTACAAAATTGCAAAGCAAAGTTATGGCACAAAAACAGGTTGCAAATCTGACCTCAGGAAGACCCCCCCCAAAAGAGTGCTTCTCTGAATATTGGAACAACGCATGACCTAGTGACTCACAGTCAGACACCTCAGCAAACAGCAGAAATGTACTGGACACCTTGCAACTACTGTCAGGTCCACGTGGTATCTTGCAGAAACCACTTGATCCAAGATACTATTTAAACTATAGAGATAGAAGCCTTCAAAATGTAAATAGTGCAGGAGGATTATACACAGTAGTAATAACAACTCAAACATGCATCTTCTGTTGATAGTCGTCTGAGAGCCTAAAGTACCCTCCCTAATGTCACAGCCCACACAATGCTGGCCTCATCCAGTTGGCCTGAGCTGGACATTTCACGTTGTACGTTCCCTTTCTGTATCTTACCAGGAGGCTTGACTCCGAGTCCAGGAGCACACATGGTATTTCGCTGACAGCAGTCGCAGTCCTCATTCCAGTGGTAGCCCATTGTACAAGCGCACTGCCTTTGGAACGTGCTGTTCCCTGGGTTCACTTCTCTCAAGGCTTTCCCTAAAAGAGAAAGCAGATGAGATTAAAAAACCTCTCTGACAATAAGCCTCAAGTTTCTGAACCTCCTGCTCTACCTACTTGCTTTGCTTGAAAAGCACATGCAAAATCATTCATGTCAGAGGAAATGGTGTCTTTCAGGAAGCATGGGGAGACCCTTGATCAGCACAGGGTTCCTCATCAATTGCACTGCTGAACAATACATTTTTTTGTGGCTTTTGTAGAAAATAAACAGAGCATTTACAAGGGTGAGACAAACACATTAGGGGAAGTGAATGCACAGTGTGCTGGGCAAAAGGACAACTTCTAAAATCAGCTCACAGGGGTGAATGGCCCCAGTGAAGATAATCACTATCAGCAGCATAGAGACTGTGGTCACAGTGCTCTGCACAGCACAGGATCTCTGCTGTCTGGGGACCTCCCTCTCTGTCAGGCTCTTCTGCAAGCTCAGCCTCCAGTGTTGGGCACCTGAACAAAGCAACTTCCCTAGATCCACATTCCCATCTTCATGCTTCACTAATTTGGATTAAAATGTTCTGCAGTATGAACAGCTCACCTTGATCACATATTTTATGTAGTAAGCATTTATCTTCTTCATTCCAAACATCCATATACTCGTTCGGGCCACACGGCTGGCACACGCTATCAGAAGTAGCTGTGCATCTAGCAGACAAATACTTCCCTGTGATGGAGAAAAGGACAAGTAGGTCATCTGGAAGCAACAGAGCAGCTGTTCAAGGAGGTTAGAGAAAAATAATAGGTTGGTTGCTAACACTGCTGTGGACAATAATTTCTTCCTGCACCTTTTCAGTTTGTCAATGTGGCCTCCACTTAGTGTGGCACTGAAACATCTGTGAAGGGGATGGCCTGGGAGCACAAGAATCGAGCTGCTTTCTGTCTCCCGCAGTGGTTGAGTGCTATCCCAAGAGAAGAGCTGCTGTGGCCTTTGCTGAGGGCAGCAGGACCACTCCTGCACTAGAAGGCACTCGTAAGCCTGAGATCAGGCACCTGCAAGGCACGTGCTAATACATCAGCAGTCACGAGAGCCGGCTGCCTCACCAATGACCCACAGAGCAGCTCCTCATGAGCTTCTGAGCCTCACAGCCCAGCCAGCGCTCACATACCTGGCTCACACTTCCTGCAGCACCGTCCAGAGTACTCATAGTGTTGTTCGCTTTGACACGGCGGAGCGATTTGTAGTGACAACTGGGGCAGGGAAGGAAAGAGAGAACATGAGAACAAATACACCTGGAGAGCTGCAGACCCACCCAGTCACAGTGCTGGCAGAGGGAAGGAAGACTTTTCTCCTGTATAGCATTGTGGATAGCCAAGCAATAAAAGTTACCCAACATTTGTGACTTCAAAGGTGCTTTGTAGACATGCTAAGGGTATGTACTTGATGCTGTACACACAGGGACTTTTAATAGAGCCAGGTGACAAATGAATAACCCATCTTGCAATTTGTCATGAACTTTTGGCCTGCTACATAAGCTTTTCTTACAGTACTTTATTATTTAAAATCTACAACTTTAAAACAATTGTAAAGAAAGAAAAATGACAGAGATACCTCTGTAGTCTCTTCCACAGAAAGTACCTCAGATCAAGACCTGGGAAACTCGCTTTTAATGTAGAGCATTAAGCAAACAAGCAAGGTGAATGATTTATATTCCTGAAAAAGAAGCTACCAGCTTCCCACTGGGATACACAATGCTCCTGGATAGTCCCATAAAACATTGGACTTAAATTCTGCATCTTTTTATGGCTTCCACTCTGTCCCCCAGAGGTGGTCTCATGGAACTGAGGCAGCCATCCAGAAAGGTGATGCAATTAAGCCAACAGCTTTCTGTGTCTCAAAAAAACCCAACACAAACCAACCCCCCCAGCCCCTGCCCAACCACCTGGAATGGGTACATGACAAGGCATCTGCAAAGTGGGGAGCAGACCAGCCTCTGTCCCTCATGGGGCTTTACATCCCCTCCCTGCTCTCAGCTGCCTGTACACACCCTGGTCCCACCCACAGCCCAGGCTTTGGAACATGGCTCATGCTGGGAATCCTGGCCAGCCAAGCATTGTGCCCAGCCCTTCGCTGACCCTGCTTTGGCTGCCCAGAGTCCTCTAGGTAAACTCAACACACTACAGTTGTTGATCCTGCAATTAAATCAGGCAATTCAAAAGCTAGCCCATAGCAAGGAATCCTTCACTATTGGGTACAGTTCTTGGGTACAGTTCTCATTTACTTGGACACAGCTGCAATAAATTTTCTGCTGCTGGTTAAAGGGAGCTTTTGCCATCTAACAGCACATGACAGCCCTGTGCCTGCGAATACTGGTTCCCATTCCTCTTCTTAGCATTCTCCCCTTGTTTCCTCCAAATCCTTACAGCTTGTCTTTCCTCCTTTTCTAGATTTAAGCAATAGCAACCTCTTTAAAAAGAAAATAGTTTTCCCTAAGCACCTTGTCTTCTTCTAATGCTGGGAAGGGTCTTGTAAATTAAAGATGACCAAAAAATCGAATTTTTTTTTTTTTTAAAGCGCCACCTCTTGGCTTAGGGTTTGAGCCATGCGTTGGTGTATGACTTGTGTTTATCAAAACTGCACTAGCTGTGTCTGGAAGAGAAAAAGTAGCACAAGTCAGAGGTCTTGAGATTTCATATTTTTGCAGGGTATAAACAACTTACAGCCTTTTTTCTTATCCTTACAACAATCCCAAGTCAAATTAAGAGACTATTCTTGCAAGAAATCTTCTGTTGGCTCACTGTTTCCTTGTGTCTTTCTTAGCAGTACCTTTCCAGCGATTAGACTACACATTTTTTGAACAAACACTGCATTCTGTGTTTACACAGCACCTTCAAGGAGGGGCACAGGATAACAACTAGCACTGGGGAGGGAAGAGGCGATCTAGGAAAAGGAAAGCTGGGTGAGCCTGGCAGCTGAACAGTGACACAGTGCAGTGACCCCTGTACTTGAAAGAGCTCGTTTTCTGTAGAGCACTTCAGGCTAAAACACTGAGACGGCCAGCAAAGGGCTGAGGTGATGATGTGGAACCAAGCATAAAGAGTGTCTTGAGCAACTGATTGTCTACCCAGCCATCTGAAAAGGTAACAAATGTGATAAGACCAACAGCAGGTCAGGTCACTTGCTTTTTGACACAGAATGTCCTCTTCTTCCTCGTTTGCCAATGTTTAATAGTTCCTCTTCAGACGAAAAGACTAAAAAAAATTACTGAAGTGTCAAACAAGGGCAAAGTCATCCTTTTTACGGAAGGATATGCAAATCTGCTAAAGAGCATTCAGCTAAAGGGTCTGGAGTAATTTCTGCGAACCACAACTCAGCCTGAGGAGAATCAGCAGGGCCCTGGAGCTGAGGCAAAGGGAGCAGGCTAATTGCTTGGCCACCTTTTGGAATTTCTTTGATACCGCCATGCTTTATCATATAAGGAGGGCTATTGTTATGGAATAGCTCACAGCTGCATTAATCTATGCTCTGTGTCAATAACCAGCTTCTTCTGTGCCCATGTCCTTCCCCTTTTCACACAGGCCAACACATTCATAAAGCTGCAATATTCCCTCTTTTGATTTATACCCAAGGTTTTAAAGACAAGGCTCTCAGCATCCATGAGCTAACCCCCATGTGAAGGTGAGGGATTTTGGCCTCGTATGGACTGGCTGGACCTGCCAAGTGTGAAAGCTGGAGGGAGAAAAGACAGGAAGGGAAACCAAAGCAACCTGGAGTTTTCTTATGGTGGGAGCCAAACTCAAGACCTTTTGCTAACACAGTTCTGTTGATGTCAGGGCTATCTCTTGTTAATCCCTCTGCCAGGCAGATGTGTCTATGTCAAACTGTACACCAGCTTCCTTTGGGGCTGAGAAGTACTTGTGCTGCTGACCTGATGCTTTGCCACCACTAGCACATTCCTGCCAATGTGTCCTTCTGAGACGGGGAAGTGCAATTCATTTGCAGATGGGGAACTTGCACCAGGAGGCCATCTGGCTTTACAGAGGTGACAGGAAACCAAACCAAGTCTCCCAAGGCTCAAGTTTGCCCTGTAACCCCTGGAACATCCTTCCTCTCATCGGATGCTGGCCTGTGGGTCAGAGTGATCTGGACACCACCAAGCTCTTATCTAGAGAGAGAAAGTCCAACTTCCTCCAAAGTGCTTAAACGAGACAAAACCCAGTCTGGTCATCCTGTAATGGTCTCGCTATTGATGAAGCTACTCACTAAATCCCACCACCATGTGCAAATAAGTGCTTCAAAGAGCTCTAGGTATCCTGTGTAAGTTTAATTTCTCACTTCAAAAGTGTGAAAACACAGATTTGCACCAGTTCCTAAAAAACAGGCAGCTATTCCATTTGATTAATATTAACTCAGAACAAGTATACATGACAGGTGAAGAATCCAGGGGAAAAAAGACAAACCTCCTCCAGGCTTCGCAGATCCAGTTTGGTAAAGCACACCAACACCTGCCTACCTTTAAGAACATGAGCAGCACAATGAACTTCTTTGGTAAAACAGGCATTCTTACATCAAGGTTTGCAAAAAGATTATATTTTGGTGTGGAGCTGAAGGCAGCCTTTTAATCTTCAGGTTTGGGTATTTTTTTGCTTATTTGTTGAAAAGGACACTAAGCAAGAGTGTGCTTGCGCTTTTAGGGTTGGAGAACATCGATGACAGTGCTACAAAGCACCACTGTGTTACTCAGACCCTAAAAAAACACATGCACAGGTGCTTCTGAAGGGGGGAACCCGCAGCATTCAGACTCCTGTCCTCAGGCTTAAGGAAATATTTATTCTTTGTGCTGTTGAGCAATCCGAGGGCAGCAGAAGCTGTGTGTCATGGATGCTAAAATTACTCTTCTTGCCCTTCACATTTCAGAAAAGATAGAGTTGCATGGGCCTCTTTCCTTTAAAAGAAAAAAATCTGGAAGAACAAGGTCGGGGGTTTCCACAGTCTTTTTCCCATGACACTCTTGAACAAGAACCTGAGGCCTCAATGAGGATTGCTCATTAGCGATAATCTTAAGTTTTGCAAAAATTGAGATGTAAAGAGACTTGTCAAGTGGTAACTGTCTTTTAAGATGACACCTTCTTGGTCAGCGTAGTTGTTTCTGGAGAGTATTCAAGTCATTTGTCATCATTTCACTGAGCAAAGCATATTTTTTTCTCAATTTATTATTACAGCATCAAAGTACCTATGGGAAAGACAACTACGGTCTGTCCTGCCTTGCACACACCACTTGTTCTTTATACTTTGGAGCCCAGGTTTATTCAAATCACTTGCTTTTGAGGTCCTTAGACTTGCCTTCTATAGAACTGATAAATCCATGGATTTGGAGCTTTATTTGCTTTTGTCAACAGGAGTGAGCTTTGAGCAACATTTCCTGAACTGAATTAGCCCTTGCAAGCACAGCTAATATGACCTCTGCATTTGTCTGCTGCTGCTTCTTCAAATATGAGACACTGCCTCTCCTCTCATGGGTACCAACTGTGCCCACAGCCTTCCAGCTTCCTACCTGATTTGGGTCAGCAGTACAGCTAACCAGACCCCAGATTTCTTCAGCCCATTGCCAGTTTGAGAGGCTTGTCTAAAAAATTATTTAAGAGTAAAAATAGAACCTGGTTCTCAATGGGCACTGCTCTGTGGCTGGTGCTTCCAGGCACTCTGCTGAAGCATGTAATAGTAACAACTCTGGAAAATTTTACAGTTGTGGATGTTCAAGGGGAAAGAGGAGTCCTGTGTTAAAGACTTAATCATAATCATGTCACATGCAACAGCTCCTTCACTAACAGTCTTCACTGTTGATAAAAATTAAATCAAAGCAGCACCCAAGTCACAGCTTTGCAATTCCAGTTATTTGCTTGCAGGCCTGTAATTCATCACAAAAATCTTAGATTGTGAATGAAATGCTTTTGGTGATGTCAACTTTCCAGTGACCAGTAAACCACATCACAGAACTACCACCACATGGTAAAATAGAGCCGGGAAATGGCAACAGCTTAAACTAAATATTATTTCACTTTTAAAAATAGGTCCTTGAAACCCTGAATGCCTGAAGAGGCCAGAAAGAGCGTGAGGGATAAAACCAATAATGAAGAGGTGAAGAGAAAACTGTAACGTGTGGCCAGGATGTGGGAAAATGGTGGCAAAAGCCCTGTCCTGGCTATTCCCCTTGTCCCTCTGTTTCAGCATGCAGCCAAAAGCAAACACCTGAGCAACTGGTGCTGCTCCACCAGTGGGAAAGGGCATTCCTCAGTCTCAAACCCACCAGAGCTATTTCTGGCCAGCAGCTACGCAAAGGAGAAGTGCCGCACCGACGGCTCTCACGGTGAGGTGGGGGCAGGCAGACAGGAAGCTCAGGTATATCAGATATATCAGAAGGGAGACGACCGAGGTGAGAGATGGCCGGGCTGAAATGGCGACCGACTGAAGCTGTGAATCAGCCAGGCTGCTTCTGCGGGCTGAAGACTTGCCATCACGTGCACATTTGTCATTCGGAGACAAAGTCATCTCCACACGACAGCCAGAGGATCACACTTAACATTTTCACTGCCTGAGCAGTTGGTAGTGCCTGCTCGTTGCCTGCATTTTGGTGCAAAACCTCATGCTTTAACCTACATGCCCCCACAGCCACGGCAATTCAAAGACCAACAGCTACTAGGTAGAATACTCTGAAGATGAATCAAAGAATAAGAACCCAAACGCTAACCACACCAAAATATTTAACAAACAGGCTTGACAGCAAGAAAAACAGTTCATAGAAGGAAGAATGAAAAACTGCAGAATAACGACATTATCAAAGCTAATACCTAGGTGTGCTTATGATAAGACCTGCAGAGGCAAATCTCTTACAGAATAAACAGGTGCAAGGGCAGGGCTCCAAAGGAAAGCTCAGTTGCCTTACCACTCCAGGTACAGTCTCAATGACTCATCATGCGTAACTCTACACCCATTCATGCTTAATTAAAAAAATAAAAGAAGACGCTAAAGACACAACGATTTAGGGGGAGCATGCTCCTCTTGCATTTTAGTTCAGCAGATCATTTTCCTATGCTTCATCAGCTGAAGTTGAGTCTTAATGAAGAAATGACCATGACATTTCTTGGGCTGGATGCCAGACTAGGAGTCCAATGGGGACTTTCTATGCTTAAAACCTGTATATTTACACACCCTTTCAGCACGCCCTCAGACTGGAACATAACGTACTAATCTCTTACGGTGTGAGGCATGATCCCACAGTCCCAGCTGAGCTGCTGGGCAGAATGAGAGAGCTTGTAGAAGAGGAGAAGCTTGCTTTCCCTGCCTGATGCTCTGCTTTGGCTTCCTTCTCCTGGATTATAGCATTGCCCATGGAACAAATGCTGAATACTCTGCAGGAAGAAATACGAAGGGCAGTGGTGAGGCTGCAGCCCTTGCTTGGGATGATGTCTAGAGGGATGCATGTAACACCCACAGACCATTCTGCTTCAGTGGGAGTTAGAGTGAAGGTTGCATGAATGCATCTGCACCTTCTCCGTCATGAAGGAATTGCTGCCTTTTTTAAAGGGCTCAGGACTGGGCTGAGAATTGACTAACTCACCCTTTAGGTGTCATCATGAGGAATCAGCTCCGCCAGTGACCATGGGCAAGTAATGCCGGTGGAAATACTCCTCCCTGATTTGAAGAGGCTCTGGCTCCTTTCCATAAGCAGCCTGTTTTACAACATGTGGTATTGCAGGGGAGAGTTTTTCTTCCTGTGAGATTACATTCAAGGAACCATCTCATCCTTGCTACTGAACAAGGCAAAGTTACTGAAGAATATGTTGCTCATAAGGAAAAACTCTTCGTTGTGGCAAAATAATGCACTCAAAATAGATTTTCTTGTGCGTCACATAAGCAATTTTAGGACTTCATATGAACCTAGTTGCACGTTTTTCCCTATCTGTGTTTCTGCATTCCAGATTAATGGGTTGCCTAACAAAACTTCACAGTATTTTTATTTCCATACAAGACTTCTTTTCTTTTCCCTCGACTTTGACCACTGACTAAATATAAAATGCACCCATCTGCAGTCACAAATGTTGTTCTTTGTCATTCTTGAACAGACCCTATATACTTTTTTTCTTTTGGAGTAGCCACAAAGCATTGAGGGTGAATGACCTCCTTTTTTTCCCCCCTTCTTTGGCTAATTGACTCTTGCAGGGTGGATTAAACCAGCCAGCTTTGCTCTCTTACCAAAATGCAGCCTTTTCTGGTCTGTTTTATCTAGATTTTAAGGAGGGGGGGCGGCAGCCAAAGGGTTCTGCAGAGGCTGAGAGGTGACTGGGTCTCAGCTCTCTGCCTCCCCACTGCGCTACCATCCCCTGCCAGAGCCCCTGCTCCAGCCACTCCTTTGGGAATGTTGCAGGGAGGCACCACAAACACATCTGGCCAAGCGATGTGGGGAATGTGCCTCTGCTGTGGGGATGCTGCTGGGGTCCTGGGCAGAAGAGGATCCAGAGAACGAGGGTGAGGGCTGGATGCTGCAGCCTACACCGTGGCATTCAGCCAGGGCAACATATCCACTCCCTTCCCGGGCCTGCGCGGGCAGACCTTCCTGTGACTTCGGTGGGAAATGGATGGGGCGTTATCCTGATGTGATTAATGACTCGTTGGCTTCATTTGCAGCCATCCTGGGCAATGCACAAACACCAAGGAAAGCCATGCCCAGAGAACTTACACCCTGAAAAGGCAAACAAAAGAGGTAACCATGGGAAGCCCTGCACAAAGCAGTTTAGGTGGCTAGACAAGTATGGCACACAAACCAGGATGTCCTGGAGTGCCAGCGTGATGTCAGCATTGCTCCTCCTGTGCAGTGCTGAGCCCTCCAGAAGGCAACCCATGACAAATATGATAGCACACTGTGGTGGCACACAGACAAGGAAAAATCAGGAAACCTGCATTTCCCCAGTGCCAAAGCATCACACCAAATGCTGCTCCCACAGGGCAGGCACAACAGCAGGCTGCCCAGAATGCCAGCACTGCTGGCAGAGCTGGATTCCCACCTGCAGCCCACCTTGCAACTTCCAGTCATTGCTGCTTGTGGAGTTTTTCTCCTACATGAACTTTGGACCATTTTCAAAGACGATTAAGTCATAAAAAGGGGCAAGTTCTTGCAGGCAGGCTATTGTGTCACACAGACCAAGGCCTACCCAAGTCCAGAGTGCAACCTGGTTAAACAACACTTAATTTTTATCTTGCATTTATAACACACAAATATTTGCCTTTGTGCTTTCCATCAGCAATAATGAGCCATTCATAGAGCAGCTGTGTCTCCATGGAAGCTATGCAAGCCAAGGCATTGTTAAAAACAGGGGTGCATGGCTGCAGCAGAAGCCAGTGGCGCCTGGTAAGTTGTTTCCACGGAAAGGAGGGGGACAGTCTATGCAAGGAGCAGAGCTGGAGCTGATGAACCAGCCATCTCCATTTCCCTCTTGCCCCCACTGCTCCCTGTGTAAGCTCAACCAGCTCCCAAAGTCACCACCTCTCCAAGTGTCCAGCAGCCTTTGCTGCAGAGAAGCCCCTTGAAGCAAGGGGAGCAGGATGGAGGGAGATTTGGATTCTGTGGTCACAGCATGTGGTGGCAGGAACCCTCCTGGCTCTGGGCACCACAAAGACTTCCGGGAGACCTGGTTGTACAGAGAGGAAGTGGGCAGGGAGAAGCAGGAGGACAGCCTTGCAGCAAGCGTTACCTTTTCCTTGCATCTATGTACGTACCTACTGCAGGAGAGTCTTTCACCATTTTAACTCCCAGGGACAGATGGATAAAAACAGCAAAGTGACTCAAGTATGATTCCACTAAATAGTGTTAAGGTAAAAATATCAGAGGGCAGCACTTGAAGGTTTCCATGATTTTCTATGTTTTAGTTACACATATATCCCTTTTACCATCTGTATTGGTTCTTGCCCAGTTGTCAAATTAAATCCCACTTTTCTGAGCTTGAGGGTAATAAACAGTAATGGGCAATAGAAACAAAAAAAGATCCTTAGGGATGCAGTTCTCTGCTTGACCTGTTTTTTTGTTGTTTTTTTTCCTTCTGGCAAAGTATGAAGAAAGCCCTGTGCCCTAAATGACATTGGTCAGAACCCTCGAGATGTCTGATAAGCTTTGAATTCCATCAACTTGTGAAATGTGGCAGAGGTTTGTTTTGGTCCTGTTGGTGGGAAAGAAGAAATTACATCAGGCAGATGATGCTTAACATGAAAAGAGAAGTGGGACAGGTTTTTTAATTGTGGGTTGATGTATTTTTACATACATCATGTTCTGTTTATATGAGGTGCTGTAAGATTTTTCACATGTTCTGGAGGAAACTGCAAAACAATTAAAGACTTGCCAGCATCCCTCACAGGAACCATTCCTGCAAAGGGAGTTTTGACAAGTGAACTAATTGAATTACTGTAGCTTTGAAGCCCATGCTGTAAATGACAGAATAAACCTAAGTGTTTAGATAAGATACTGCAAAAGTTTTGCTCTACTGGATGGTTCCTTTGGCCCTGATTGGAGCAGGAATAATGGACCGGGACAGCCCATGATGTAACACAGTATAGTCACTGTTACACTCTTTTTTCCCCGCTCTCATCATACAGACTGTGCATTTTAGGAAGTTAAAAGAAAAATCTGTATTTTGGCCAAAACTTTTCTATATTGCAAAGAATTCCAGATGCTTGCAATGAGGAAACTTTCTCTATGAAGTAAATGCTACAGAGTAGTGGAAGAGCCCATCCCATGCCACAAAAGGGGAGAAGAATCTGTGGTGCAACTGATTTGTTGCACATTTGTACATTTTCAGAGACTTTGATTCCCATTTGATAATAACCCTGATGCTCTCTACTGGTGTTAAGCAAAGAAAGGGATGTGACTATTCTGTGCAAAGAAGCTGGGCAGATCCTGCCTCAGAAAGAAAAATACCTCTGACAGGTGCCCAAAATGAATCACCTGGAAAGATCATCTTGTGGCTGAAGCACAAGATAAGCAGGGCTCAGCTCTGCTCCCAGAAGTTCTGCTCCACGCTCGGTGTGTGACCTAAAGCAAGTCACGAATTCTCTGTTCCCATTTCCTCTTCGGTGAAAATGATGACAAGTGATCACGTCTATTCTCAGCAGAATTATGAGTGAGTAGCAGTAACTTACATTTCCAAATGTTTCTCATTCTTTGCAGGAAATACATTGCAAATGTCACCATTGGAGCATTATTTCACACTATTATCGAGTCTAAACTAACACAAGTACATCAGAAAAACCTCAGCCCTCCCATAGGTATTCTCACATTTGTTCCATCAGAAAGCATCATTCTAAGAAACCACTGTTCAAGTCAGTCAAACAAAGGAGAAACTGAAAGGCTGTCCCAGAGCAGCATCTCTCTAAGCTTGCCTTGGTTTCACATTCTTGACTTGTAGGTTCCGCTCACTCTTGAAGGCAGAATATTGAATTAATGGGCTCTTTGGCAAACTATGGCTTATCCTTACCCTTACACTACAACTTTCCTGGAGCTTCCTACAATTTTGTGCTGCTACTTGTCCCTCGTCCAAAGCAATGGCTGTGGAAAGTTGCACCCTATATAAAACACTTACAGACTCAGAATTAAGCACGTGTTGGATGCAGTGGAAAGACTTTACATATCAGCCCAAAATAAATACAAGTTCCTTGTTTTCTGTCCTGTGAATGGCTATGAATCAAGAGGTGAGAAATAATGAGGAGCTCTGGCCCCTGCATCAGGGTACCTGAAACATGCTGGGAGCTATACCACGGAAATCTGAATTTCCAAGGTTTGGTCAAAAGCTGAGCCAGTTCCAGGCAATGAGGATATTCCAAAGGGAAAAACTGTACTAAACCCAAATGGCTCCAGAAGGAAGCAGGCATGCAACAGTTAGTGAGCTGAAGCAAAGCTATGAAGAGCACTGAGGTCTGCTCTTCCTGCTGCGTTGATCAGTCCTGAACACCAGGGCAGGAAAACAGAGAGACACAGAGGATACCGAGGAACAGGACAAACCACCTGAAAGCTGTGATGTAAAAGTCACTTTTGTAATTTGCAGGCTCACTCATATACATATGCAGGACACCTGGAAAGCAGCAATTTGAGAGAAGCCCGAGAGTGAGGGTGGACAAAATGAAATGTATGTTTTAGAGGGGAAGAAAAGGCCTGTGTGATTTTAGGCAACATATTTAGGACCAGGGATCCAGAGGAAAGGCTCTCAGGACTCTGTGGTCAGACATTAAATTGTAAGCTGTAGACAGCAGAGGGTTTTTTTGTTTTGGTTTGGGTTTTTTATCTTTTTTTTCTTGAAGCTGCACCTTGCTCTCAGGGAACCCAGCCATGGCCTGGTTACAGCACCATGTTGAGGGAAGCACTTAAAGTTACATAACTTAACAAGAATAATGAGACACAGAGAAATACCAGAAGTTCAGATGAAAGAAATACAAACGGTAATGAGGCTGCCAAACATCGATTAATGGAGGAAATAAAGTGTAAATAAAGGGTAGCATGGGATTTGTAAATCCTGCCAGTCTATAAGGGTCTAAATAACCAGAAGGGAGAGGGGTAATTTTTAAGCTGTGTAATTAGAAAAAGCAAAGCAAGATTCTGCAGACGTAAACCACTGGAGGAAATGTGATGTATGCCATTCACAGGGCTCAGCAAGAGCTGGCTGTAGAAAATGGTCTTTCCGACAGCAGGGGAAGACCAGCCACGACCCCGAGTGTAACACACTGACCATCAGCCACCTGGCATCGCACAGAGCGGCAACCAGAGCACGCTGTGTTTGCAAACAACCGCAGAGCCAAACCTCGCTCAGATGTTCTCCCGTCAGAGGAAAGGGCTGCCTTTTGGGGCAGCTGACCTGGCACCGGGCTTGGGGTCCCGGCTCTGTCATGAGCAGCACAGCAGCCTCCAAGAGAGTTATGCGGCCGCTCCGAGCCTCAGCCTGCCACTCGCGGAGCCGGGGTCACAAGGCCGCCCCATGTCCCGGGGCCGCCAGCATGTGGGTGGGATGGCGGGATGGCCATTGCGGGAGGGGACTCATCCCGGCGGGGGCGGCGGGAAGGCTGAGCCTGGGCTGCGAAAGCCCCGCGTCCCACGCCGGACGGACAAGTGTGCTCACGCTCTCTCGAATAAATCTCTTCGGTAGGGTGGAGTCTGCCTTATTTTTACTCCACATGCAAATTATATCCCTCAACAACCTCACTGCAAATATTTTCTGGTTTCTCACACCCTGCCCTGGGCAGAAACAGGCTGTTTTCCCTGCAGATCCTCTGGCTTCCTTTGCAACTTTGGGTTTGGACTACTTTGATTCTACAGAAGGGAGAGAAGCTTGTGAGTTGCTGGGTTAAAAACAAAACCAAAACCCAAACAACCAGAGCGAGGGAGAAGGCAGGCGAGGCTGTTTTGCCCAGCCCCGCTCCAGCAGTGCCGGCGGCGCAGGATGCCGCGGGCTCCGAGCTCGCCGATTCCCCCGAGGGACGGGACGAGCAAACCAGCCCGGCGAGAGGGATGAGACACCCGGCTCCCCCCTACGCCGGCTCCCAGCCTTACCTGTTTGCCAGCGGCAGCAAGGCACAGGAGAAGGAGCCAGCAGCCTGACGGGACGGGCATGTCTGGGTGTCCGTCTCTGCCTCCTCCCGTGGCTCCTTTTCCTGCCACCGAAGGGAAACTAGATCCTTCCAGCCGAGTCCCGGCGCCCCGGCAGCGCAGCGAGGCACATTTGAGCTGACTACTTCTTCTTCTTCCTTTCCTTCCTCTCAGCTACACGAGGGGAGAAGAGAGAACAAGGAGAAAGAAAAAAAAAAAAAAAAGGGCGCCTTGCTGTAGTTCCCACAGCATTTCCTCAGACTTGACATGCAGAGGTTTTTTTTTTCTTTCCCTTGCTTCTTGTCCCTCCCTTTCCTTTCTCCACCCCCTTTTACAAGAAGTTTAGTCACCATGCCCCCGTCCCCCCTCCTGCCGGTGGGGACTGCATTCCCGGTCAGTCCTTGTCGGCAGGGCCATGCATCCACCTGCCCCCGGGCTCTGCACCTTCCCATTCCAGCCCCCAGCACCTTCCCTCGCTGTCATCTGCCCTGGAATTGCTGCCTTCTCCTCACCACCCCTAGGAATCGCCTGTCACTGTCAGAGGACATCTTGGGCCTCGGGCAGCCTCCCACCTCGACCCCATCCGCCCTGGTGCGGCTCCCGGCTGAGGAAAGCCTCCTGTCCCATCCCTGCCCGTGGCCCGTCCCCTCTCTGTGCCCGTGCAATGTGGGGGTGGCAGCCTCGGCGTTCTGGCACAGCCCGAGGTCCCCATCCCTTCCCCCTCCGCGTACTTTAGCTGATGTCGGGAGCTGGCGGATGGGATTGCTGCCAAGAGGGGAAGAAAAGCGGAAGATGTGCTTTGGGAGCTCTCCCAAACCACTCCATGCTGTGCATGGGGCCAGTCCCTGCGACCTGACTCAGAACGGGGCAGAGTGGCCTCTTGACCTCCAAAACAGCCTCCAGGGCCACCAGCGTCAGCCCTGCACCAGCCACGCTGCCTGGAAAAGGGTGGCTGCAGCCTAGTAGCAGGGCTGGCACCGCCTGCGATGTCCTGCAATGGGACAGGAATCCTCTGTGGTGCAGCAGGACAGGGCAGGGATATTTATAGAGGCTGAGGATCCAGCAGAGCTCACCCTGTGGATACAAAACCTGCCTTGTGCTCACATGCTGTGAAATAAGCTTGGGAGCATGTTTCTGACTTAGGCAAAGAAGGAAGTTGTTCTTTCACTTAGTATTTAGATTTAACCCTTGACCAGAAGAAAAACTAGAGTTTCCTTATGTTTTCAAAGAAATAAACACATTCAAACACAAAAGATAAAGAGAATATTAAAAACTCATTCTTCCTCCGTGGTGCTGTTGTCTGATTTCTGGTCAGAGGAATGATATGCTCAAGGACAGAAAGGGCTGCTGAGTTTCCTTCCCGTAGCTAGTGGACAGCCTGCCTGCACAGCAAAATGAATCTATGACCTTCAGTTCACCTCTACATAGTTTTCAGAGGCCATAAAGCCTTTTTAATCTCTTAAAGTTCCTTTTGATGCTTGACACCTCCAATGTCCCCAGCAAGCAATGGGCCCTGCCTGATCTGTGCTCAAGCAGGTCCTCATATCATTGCCCTGCCTGGTCACCACGTAGCTGTTTGGGCACTGGTGGCCTGGGTGTGGGTTTGATGCTGCACAGTGGGCTGCGGCTCTAAACAACCCTGCATGATGTGCCTGGCTTCAGGCCAGTGGCTGCTCCTGATGCCCTCACTTTTCTGGAGGTGACCGGGCCAGGGTCATGCTGATGGGTTTCAGCAAGATAATCGAGCTTGCAATTGCAGTGCCAGAGCCCTGTCGCCCTGCCAGAGGAGTCAGGGTCTCACCGCACTCAGTCTGGACAGGCTGCTGGTACCGAGCAGAACTGAGTTGGGAATGATGGGTAGGAGGGATGACCATGGCAGCCAGCTTGCCTGGTAGGCAAGAAATGCAAAGCCAGAGCTTTTCAAGGTAAGGTGTGAAATGTGGGAACGGTGTGTGCCCGGCTGCTGGCAGTGGTGTTAGTCCTGGTTGGTCCTGGAGGGAGCCCACTGAGAGGGAGGGACAGCACCGGGGGGAGATCCTTCTGCCAGAGCCTCGTCCACCCATTGCCAAAAACATGCAGCCCTGTGCCAGCTGGGATGCTTTAAAATGTTTGTGTTTATGGTACAAGGAAATGTTTCTTTTTAAACAGAACAGTCTATTAAGTCTCTTCCTCTTTTCATATTTAGCACAACACCGAGGCTATAGGCTGTGTTTATTTACCAGCTGCTCGTTCTAACCACAGATTTACAAGAGCAAACTCACACTCTCATGAGCAGTTTGATGTGTTATCAACTTGCTCTGAAGGTGTCAAGTGAAGGGTTTGAAGGCTTTGAGTAAAGCCAAGCCCTGTGCAGCTCAGAGGAGCTCCAGACTATTCAGTCTTGCACAGCAGCTCGATTACTTTTGCATTCTCACCCCTGATCCTGCCTATATTTCTTGTTTGGGCTGAAATTTCTCTCATTTTCTACCACTATGTGAAAACAGCCTCTTTTTGAAAGCTCAGACATTTTCTTCTGAGTTAAATTTTATGTTTCTGAGCCAAAACCCGCAGAAGCCACTACTGGGTGCTTTACAGTCTTAATTATGGATTGCAGTAGATTGTTAGAAACTAAAATGTGAATGCTATAAAATATGAACCAGGGAACGTGTAGTGCTGTCAATTCTCTCACACTTACCACATATATAATTCTATGTAGCACAAGTAAAACCTAAAAATTTATACCAAAACTGTTTTTTCAGCCTGTTCTAGAATTATTATTTTTATTACAGAATTATTTTTTTTCCCACCTACTTTTGCAAAGTACCTGTTGTGAATAAAACCAAAGTGCTTGAAATATTATGGTTTGAAACTTAATGGTGACATTTGGGTGCCTCTTGCTTCTGTTCACCACTGTGGCATGCAAGTCTAAACTGAACTAGCCTTTGGGAAGCTTTTATTAAAGAGGAGAGATGGAAAACCCTGTGCAGCCTTTGAGGTGTGACAGAATGAAAATACTACCTTGGATAATTTCAGGATCCCTTCTTTGGTGAAGCCTGCCATGGAAAACAGACTGTGAGCCGAGCTGACCGCTTAGCAGGGCTGCAGTCAGTATGGATCTCTTCTTACCTCCTCCCTAGAGAGAGAAAAGTGGGTATTACCTGCTAAATGCTATTCTAAAAGAAGAACATCTACATAATAAAGCAAGTTTTGTAGTTGTGTGGGAATTAAACCCCTCAGCATCAGTGTAAAAACTCCTCTTTACAGGAGCTTGGATAAATGGCAACTAACTCCCAGCCAATGCCTGAATTTGTCTCCCATCTTTCCAAAACTTTCAACCCAAAAAGCAAAGGTCAGGAATAGTTTGGTGGATGCACCAGTCAACTGGGCATCTGAGCAGCACTGTACACTCGTGTTCATGTCCCCAGCTGTTCCTTCACTTTATCCATGCCAGTGAACTCCCCTTACCTGCACATGGACACCAATCCTTCATGATGCCCCATTTCCCCACAAGGGAGAGCCAGGAGGCTTTGCGTTAAATCCAGGTCTTCTAAAGGATGTGTTGGAAACTTGGGCAGAGAAGCAGCACTGAAAGGCACATGGCTGCACCCCAGGATATCTTTTCACATGTGCAGGAAGGCTGTGAAGGCATTCCCTTGCCTCTCACATGCTGTCGAGGGATAGAGCATGATATGAAGGGTTTTGATCATTCAAGACCAACGTCTTTCTTTCAGTATGTGTCACAAAGGTTATTTGGGGTTTCAGACTGTGGACTAAATACAGGCTTTGTAAATATGAACACCTGCCCCTCAGCAGGTGAGCAAGAAAAGCAGTGCAGTACAAAGTTAGAACTCTAGGAAGATCCCTCTAAATCAGGGGGATGCCCTGTGGGGAAGATGGGTCACAGTGCAGCTTCTGGAGTACCAGCAATCCATGCAGAGTCTGCCATGGGACCAGGGTGAAAGGCTGCCTTCAGCTGCCTCATCACCTGCCACAGGGAGGGAGCTCTGCTATATGGCCTAGTATGCAGAGCTTTCTACACTGGGCTGAAGAAAAAAGGCAAAAAAACATCTGCACATTGTAGCACAGGAGGCTCTAACTTTGTTTGAGAACTCTAGATATTAAAATAAATCAATTAAAAAAATACATCTATTATTTACAAAAAAAACCCCAAAACCAAAAAAACAAACAGAAAAAACCAACCCCCCCCACCCCCCACAAAATCATGTTGTCAACTTGAAACTGTGTTCTTCTTTTGAAAGGCAAGTTTCCATAGCATTTTACTGCCCAGTCTCCTTGAAATTTTCAAACACACAAATATTTCCCATGACAGAGCAACTATAATAAAGCTCCTTAGTCACACTGGTGTGGTTTACACAACACACCTTTTACAAACCCACAAAAATGTACCACTGCTAAATGCCTGTCCAAAAACCTCAAGTCTTCAGCATTCCGAAGAAAAATGCTCCCAACCAGGCACTGCTACTACATCAGATATTTGAAGTACGTGCAAGCAGACGCTTAGCTGATAGGTTATCAGCAGCCACTGTGGCAATAACAATGCCTGCCTACTTCCGGAAGAAAAGACAAAGTCATGGTGAATTTTTAACTTTGATGTTTATAGGATACCTACTGACCTCCAAGACTTGAGTCATATATTCATCCTTGGGACAAGAGCAATACTGGCATGAACTGGGGAGCATGCTCTGCCCAGGATACTCCTTAAAGCATGGAGATGAGTCTTTACGGCTGGCAAACACCCACCAACCCCTCAGCAGGGGGACCGAGACCCTAACTCCTTGCAATACCCCATTACTAGCTCCCCATAGCTACCCTTTTATTGAACAGCACACTTAATGATCCCAAACACTTTTGAAAACTCACCTGATTGAGATGATTCATACTTAGATCAATGGAGTGCATTCATCTGTCAGCAAGGGATCATATCTAATTGAGCCCTTACTGCCTACTAAACATTACAGCTGCTTCTTCTCCCCCACCACTTCCCCCTCCCCTTGCAATGTATTTAAAGGGAAGGTACAAATACCTGACAGAATGACCCACATGATCCCACAAGGTACATGCTCTGCTACAGCTGCTGTCACTTCAGGAGGACTCCACTGTACTGCCTCCTTCTCCTGAAGAAACCTCTCAGGTGCTGATTGGGAAAAATCTCTGTGAAAGCGCAGGGCAAAGAGCAGTTGCAATAGTTCTGGCAATGGCAATATTCAAATACACAGCAAACAGCCCTACTTACAAACACACACTATTTAAATGGTAGAATAAACAGCTTCCTGCCTCTGTGGACAGCAAAGTCAGAGAGCAGGGTGCAGACCAGCCTGACATGGGGTGACTGAGGGATGCAGTGGTGGGCATGTGCAATCCCAGTGCTGGGAAAGGAACCAAACTGATCACTGCCATGGTGTTGGCCCTCAACACCAAGTACTCTTTCAAGTCACTGACTTCTGCAGTAGAGCAGCTCTTGCTCAGGAGTTTCTTGGAAAAGAAAATCTTCATTCTAAGGAAGTCTTTCACCAGACTGGAAGTGTGATGATGTTCAAACTCAGCGTGTAGTGCAGATGCCTCCAAAGACAGAGGCTGTTTACCATTGACTTGCCTGTTACTAAATTTGCAAGCAGGATCATCTTTTCCTACAGTTTACCTGTAGGATGAAACCTGGCCAACATTAAACCTAAAGGCAGAACACCTCAGAAATAGCTTCGCTGGAAAAATGATTACCCATTCATAGTTAGTCATCTAGATTAGTTAACACACAATATATACAGCACATGCTGCTGACATCTGGGACCTCAGCAGCTTTTTTCAACAACCACACTCCTCTGGGCTTTCGTTGACCAATTTCATAGTCTAAACCATATTAGCTACTAATGTATTTGCTAAAAACATTAGCCACATGCAGTCAGAAAACCACCAAACCAGTTTCCTTTAAGTCTTGTTCCCTTCAGTCCTGTAATTCATCAGCACTTACATCTGATGCAGGAAATTCTGTGATTCCACCTCGGATCAGTGCCATGCCAAACAGTTTGCTGTATCAACGCATCAGTGACTTTCTGCTCCATGAACCTGTGCTGGTTTTCTTCATGGTTTACTTAAATATCAACATCAGTAAGTTCTATATGGGAGATTACTTAGAACATTTTGAATGCATCGTACCCACCTTCATAAATGCACTAAAATGTAGAGCTACTTACTGCTGGAACAGAAAAATGCCATTAACAGTGTCACAACAGAGAGAGTAGAAATATCCCACAAATCTGCTTTTCTTTATCTTTTTGAATCATCTTATCATCCCTAAGTAGCAATGAGTTCCCAGAATATATTACTAAAATTCCTTTTCTTCACAACAGATGTTTTTCATGGATGATTTTTAATCTTTCAATCCATCAGCTTCCTCACCTTCCCTAGCCCTAAATCCATTCAAATACTGCTTTTAGTTCTCCTAACCGGAATATACTTTCACTTACAGTAATAGCAGCACTTTTTTTCTTCTTGATGCAGAAGGGGAGTGGGAAGAGACTGACAGAAGACTGAGCAGCTTTTCTTAAGGAGCTTGATTAAAAGATACAAAAAGAGCAGTTTGCCTAATTTGTAGTTTTAGAAAACAATCACTTTCAGAACAAAATATAAGCAAAATATCAGCCTCATGCTTAATATGCAGAAAACATATTCAGGCAGCCAGGTACCTTCAGCCCACTGATCACTTTTGCTTGAGAACACGAGTCAATATTTTAAATAAAGATACTAAGATTTTGTCTGAAATCTCACTAGGGGCAGCATGAGACCACCAACACTTAAAGCCAACAAGCTGAAGAAGTTCCGGCAATGCCAATAAAGCAAACATCTGCTTTTTTTACAGAATCCTTACTTAGGCAAAGCCATAAGCAATCGAAGACAACCCTTTGGGTACAAACCGCGTTCTTTTAACAAAACATTTTCTCCCAAAAGGTTATTTTGAATAATAACAGGAAATGGGGGGAAAAGTTAACATATTCTGGTAATTCTTCTCATTAAATAGGTCTCTCTTTTCCAGTCCTGAATGGCTACAGTGCCATAGTTAAGAGGAATAATCCGGAAAAAAACAAATATCCCCAAACCCCACATAGAACAATTTCTTGCAATCTTGAAAATCTGTCAATACCTGAAAACTAATTAACACTTGAAAAAACTCCTGCAACCAACATATACCAACAGAGATGTGGAATTTAGGAGGCGAAACTCCTGAAGACAACCCACACATTTTAAATTTGCTGCCTACACAGTAATTTTTTCACTGCAGTAGTTACCGTGCTGGTTTTCCTGGGATCCTCACTCCAATTCCTACAACTGGTGTGAAGGAGAACCCTGACTAGCAAAAGCTGCATTTTGCAAGGGGTTGGAGAGACTGGACCTAGCTGGGTAAAGATGCTACATTTATATTAACAAACTAAAGAGTCTCATTCCACTTTCTCAACAGTTGAATTGCTGTCAGTTTTTTGGCTCCTGCCAATTCACAACTTGTCTAAACATTGGATGAAGTTCAGTGTAGGTGAGCAGCCACTCTTACAGGCAGCTGCCCTGTTTTGGAAAATAGGAGCTTAACCATGGACCTGTCATTTCAATCTCATGACTACAAAGCTGTCTCTGGCACTGCAACTTCTGGAGAAGTCAGAAAAAAGAAGGAGAAAAAAAACCTAAAACAAAACTGTGGCATAGGAGACACAAGAGAGGAGCAGACACTGTATGAAAATAGCAGTAAAGCCACACATCTAGAAGCCAAGCATAAAGAGATAACAAATTGAGCAAATTCAGTCTACCACCTGCTATGTCAAAAGAGTTAAGGCTAAAGAATTTCTGTGCATTAGATCTCTCTCCTGTAACAGCTCTTTTGACATGATAATCTTTTTCAGAGAAGAGCAGAAGTAACGAGACAAGGCAGGTATACAAAACTTTTTATTGACAACAGAACAATAGAGAGGAATGTCACCACTTCCCATTCCTCAGGAATGTCTCCATTTCACAGTCAGTCTGCTAAAAGTATACTTTCATGGTAACAAGCAACACGAAGGCATGAAGCTGTCTGTAACCTCCAGAAGAATGTTTGATCAGTGCAGTGTAAGGGGACGGACAGTGCACACGGGAGCAGCAGGTCCTGTCACAACACAAACGTGGCAGGCAACAGCGTATGCAGAGCCAACAGGCACAGACATGGAGCAGTCAGAAGCCTCAAGTTATCCCCATTATTTCCATCTAGGGGCGATAACTGATGTGCTATTCCATCCAGAATCTGTTTCAGCAGTGAATACTTTATTCCCTCACTCTTTTTGCTTCCCCTGTCCTCAAAGATGTCCACACTTCCAGCTGAATGGTACCGTGTCAGAGAATGCCTGAGCTTTTTATTTTGCTACCTCATACCAGTTCATGCATGCACTTGAGTTTACTTTCAGAAGCTTACATTGACATAAAGAGGAGGAAAAAAAAGTGCTGCATAAGAAGAAAAGGATTTAGTTGTTAATGCTTCCTTGCTAACAAAAATACTTGGTAGTTGTTGAATATACTCCTTGTAATGTCATTTTCAAAAATTATGTAGGCAGTCTACTTAACATTTTAAAGAAACTGCACATCAAACTTAACATAACTTCAAATACTCCAAAATTAAACTTGAACTGAAATTCAATCTAAACAACAAAATATCTTAGTTTTCACAGTACCCAGAACTGCACACTGAGTGCAAGATGAAAGCAGTTTCTCTCCTGCATAAAGTTTCCTCTGCCTGCAGAACTGTACTGGGGACCCTGTGTAGTAGCTTATACATATATTAACATTTATTAATTTATCATGTTTTGCCTTTACTTAATGGATGTGCCTGTGGATGTGTAGACTTGTAAAGTGCTTTAAAATAAAACAAAAACCCCAACAAAAGAAAAAAACCCCTCAAAAAAACAGATAGATGTGAGAATTTTATCTGAAGGACTTTGTACAGCATTTACAATGTCAGCATAAAGCATCTGAAGCATGAGCATTCCCTGCAGACTGATGCAGTGCAAGCAGTCTCATACATTAGATACTGCAATTCCTCTGGATTCAAGATGCACAATACTTACAAAAACAACCCTAAAAGCACAGACAAATGCTGGTGGCTCTTCCTCTTCTTTTTAGAAACATAATTAAAAAATCTGCATTACTCTCTCATAATTTAAATACATAAGTAATCTCCACTTTTATTACTTCATGACAATGACTTCAAATTTACATTATTTTAAGTACCATCAGAATAGCTCCATGTATAATACAGATATTTGCTGATATCCTGTCAGAAAATAAAAAAACCAAAACCTTCCACTATATAAAAAAAATTGTGCTGGAAAGACAAGAACACAGAACAGGGACTTGGTACAGACTATGATTTCAGTTTTATATCAACCACAGTTAACCCAAAATTAACAGATACACAGCGATATTCAAAAGCAGTGCAAATATCTTTGGAGGTTAGAATAAAATTATACTACAAGAACATAAGACAGAAGAAATTAAAAGGCAAGTACTTCAAGTACAGGAACCAGTCTCTGTGAGGTCCACCTTAGTGTTAGCTGGGAGTTCCTTTTCCCACCTTACTTCTTCCTCTGGAACACATTAGCCAACATTGCACCTGATGTAGTCAGCTGGCCCATTTTGTTCAAAAACTTGGTCTTTGTATCTTCACTCACAAGGCTCGCTGCAATCGACATCGAGCTAGGAAAGGAAAACATTTAGTGGCATAAGACTACAAATTAAGAATAACATTATGGTGTTGTTTTCTTTATTAAGCAACGAAATTGTCTTTGTGTTTTAGAGGTTTCAATGAAAAAGACCAGTCTGTGAAGAAGAACTGAAAAACCATCACTACCTAGTCCAAATATACACTCTTAAATTGATTATAATGTGCTCCCAGTGTCTGTGCAAATGGTAAAGTATTTTTGTGTAGACTAGTTTTTAGTACCTTTGGATGGCACCACATTAGCATTTGTTACCTATTTGGGAATTGCTCTAGTGATTAAATACCTCTGTGAAAGACTGGCTTTGCATTCTCGCCAGAAATGTCAATCCTTATGTTTATAGAGTGTGTTAGTATCAACAGTATTAGTTCAGACACAAACCCTTCTCGCCCAAGTATCCCACCTCCAACAGTGACCATTAGCAGATGTGTAGAGAAGAGCAAAAGCAAGTTAAGTACAAAACAGTGATCTCCCTCCTTCATTTCCAACTCTCTTATTTTCCAACTGCTTCCACTTGAGCAGAGTTTAAAATTGGTGTGGATTGTCAACCTAGTAACTCAATAAATCTTGACTTTATATTACTTGATCAGCTTTCCTTTGATCTCCTTAGAAATTTCTTGTAAACCTCACCCTGAATCCTACTGGGTCAGCTCCTTGCTGGATCAGAAGCTTCTCTGTCTGGTTGTTGTGAATGTGGCTCCTACTACCTGTGCTTGGATGTTCCTACTTGAGACATAGGACAGTGGAGAGTCCATAGGTTTCCCACAAACTGGACTGGAAGGAGCAATCCAATCAATACTGAAGCTACAAGATGCTACAGCTTTGAACAACATGTTAAGAAATTATCCCAATGCTGTGAAATTAAGAGTTTTTTTGTTTTTTTTTAAAATTAACAACATATCAGTGAGCTCAACTTCAGATACATATATCTGTTTAGCATAGTAGGAGTCATCTGTCTCAAGACAGAGCAAATGTACAATAGCAGGAGTATTAATAAACATTCCATACTTCCTATATTTGTAGTCCAAATGGCAAGCATTTTTCAACATTAGACAAGGACAATTTTAGAAAACATTACCAAATAAATTCTCCCTTGTGAACTCAGTGTGGACTCCGCATTTCAAAATTATAGCTAAGACCACAAAATCTGTCTTACTGGCAAAGGCCAGATTCCAGGAACTGACTTTTCAGTCTGCAGAGTTATAAACAGCTCTGTCAGACACACTTGCATCAAAGGAGATTGAATTGAAGTTAACTCTGAATTGTTTCAACAGAACTTAAATGATTGCTTCAAAGGCAGGAGGGATGCAATAGTACTTTTCCCCATTTCATCTCACCAAAAAAAGGTGCTTAGTGATAATGATTTCTAGTTCTTTTAAAAGTACCTTAAAAACAAAAGGGAACCTTCTCACTAAAGCTGTACTGTGGATTTACAGATAGTTTAATTATAAACCTTTAAAGTGAAATATTTATTTCAGGCACTATCACATGTCCACATATTTTGACTTAATTAAACATCTCCAAGTCAAGTGATGAATCACATATTTCCAGCTGATAAAACTCAGCAGGTAAATTACTGCTACTGCAAGATGGATGTCTTATGCAATTTCCTTTGATTTCATGACAAAGCAAGGGCATATAAATTACGTAAATAACAGTTTACACTCACTATCAGCTGGTTAAAGACAAGAAGCTATCTCAGACTATGATGTATCCTAGAGGTGTGTGCAGCTAAGAAAACTTATTTGGGAAATATTGTACATCCCAAGTATTAGCAGCATTAAGAAAATAAAACTGGTCACTTCAAAAAAGAAAGCCTAGCAACTGGTGACAAACCTGCAGTTTTAAACAAACTGTGCTTTCATTATTCTAATGATTGAATAAGTTTAAAGAAAACCAGGACATGTTTAATTGATTTTTGAAACAGTTTGGGGGATATCAGCAATCTGATGCCAAAAATTAAAAATTAACAACTGCAGTCTAGAAGTTCATGTTTTCTAACAGTGTGTTACTGTAAATAGAAACATAATCCACAGCACCCAACATACTCAGAAGTTTAAATATGCCCCCAAACTACTTCCATTACTATGCAAATTGAATATTTAAACATAGCAAAAATAATACAAAATCAAGTAATTTGAGTTTCATATCTTTAATCAAAGAACACAACGAAGCAATAGTATATGTTGTTGGAAACAATCAGTCCTACAAAAAAGTCTTTGCACTTGTCCATTATTTAAAAATCCAAAACAAAACCCAACCCACAAACAAAAATAATGTGTAAACATCAAATTTTTGCCTGGTATCTAGATGAATTAGAGGCTAAACAGAGGTCTTCTGCCTGTTTTATGGGGAAGCTCTAGGCCAAAACAAACATTCCTGGTAGCAATTAATAACAATCAGTTTGTAACCTAAGTTGTTACCCATGGTTGAAATACCTTGTTAATTGCTAAAGAGAATGTTTAACAAAAGTGGCTATCCAATATTTTAAAATGCAAAGTTTAATCTTCTGAAAAAACTATTTATTTGATCCCATATTATTTGACCAACTTTTTCTAACAGCAAGGGGAAAAGACAGGATAAGAACATCTTATGATGGCTTTCACATTCATTTTGATTTCTGTGCGTGCATTCCCATGCTGTTAACAAACGCCAGTAATTTATATCCCAGTTGCATTTAAATCCTTTGTCAAATATATACTTGTCACTGAAATTAGGAACTGAAATTAGCAAGGGCTTAGCAAGAAAAAGGAGATATTTATGTATATGAAAAGGTCATTTCTTCAGTGGTAAAATATTTCTTGTTAATTGGGTACAGTACAGGACTGCAACCATAGCCTGATTTTAAGTAAGAAAGGGGAAGGCTAATTAAAGAACAAAGGAACACATTGTAAAGACTTATCCTTTTCAAATCTTACAATTTTCAGCAGTTGCATTCTAAAAGAAAATAGACTAGATGTTGTATCAGGTTTGCATTTATCTGTTTCTGCAATGGCTTAATCGGACTAACTGTGATTTCAAAGTATTTACTACTAATAAAGCCTGAAGTATTTTATTTGGTGTGTGAGAGACTGACTCTTTTTCCACAGCACTGTTCTTTTGTTCGATTTTTATACACCTTTCCTATTTTAATCATTCTCAAACTACAAGTTGCTTCCATGACTATGGCCAAGCTCTTTCAAGAAGTAAATTCTATCAGTTTGTTACAGATAAGGAAGCATGACATGAACAAGGTTCAGTAATCGTCTCAATTCCCATGGCAAAGCATTGGGATTGAGAACAGATTCTCTTTTCAGATACCTTCTCACACTCTTCCTGGCAACACTGCTAAGGATTTATTAAGTTATACAATAATCCATGAGAGGTTACCTAGTGGCATACCATTCCAGGCAATAAGCCAGCAACAGAGCACATACAACTCATCATAGTGACACTGAGCGTCCCAAATTTCCATGTCCAATGCGGGTCCGTTGGCTACTTTTGTTATCAGGAAGTGCACACACATGACACCATCTCTACCATGTGAGGCAAAGGGTGCACATGCCCTGTACAGGATGTTCGATTCCTCCTGGAGAACTGGGTTTACTCTGCATTTGTGGAAACGGTGTGTTTTACCAAAGTGCAACACAACACTTTGGCATTTTCCCAAAGTCAGCATACTTCCTAAGCAGCACACTCACAAGGGGGTCAGTGGATACACTGGAGAAACTGTTCTGATGTGCACCAGTCACATGCAAGCCAGGACAGCAGCCTGGAACAGACCATTCCCAGGACTAGAACAATTCCCTCAGCCTGCAGACTGCCACCCACATGGGTGGCAAAGTGTCTGCTACATACACTACCCTAAGCACTTAGGCCAGGCACTCCCTGCTCTCTCAGATTCCAGACAGAAATTTAAATACTGCTTTAAATGAATAAAAAATTAAGAACCGAGAACATCACTGCTATAAAAAAATTGTCCTGTGTTTGAAACTGGAGAAAGAAACAACCACAAGCTGTACTAAAATTTCTAAAATCTGTTTTCAAATACAGCATATGTCAGTGCAGGCTTTCATGTCGCAAACCTTGGACACCATTATGGAATACACTCTGCAGAACATTACTCTGGAGGCACATAAAAAAGGGGAAGTGGAAGTCTTACCCTTGCGGTTCTTGGACGGTCTTGTTTTCCACTTTCTGTTCACATTCTTTTATCATGGAGCTCAAAATAACCTAAGACACATAAGGAAGAGAGATACATGACATTTGACATTTTTCCTTTAACATTAACACTTCTTACGAAACCTACTTCGCAATTAATTCTGGCATTAGCAGAACTGTTTAAAATGTTTCCCTGGCATTTTTTTTCAGTTGCATTTGAGTTCCAGTTATCTGATAATGCCTTGTGGTTAGAAAGAACAAAAATGTTCAAAATACCTTAAGGAAAAAAATGTTTTCCAAATAGTTACATAAGTTCAAGACTCCCTCCTGTTTCCCCAGGCTTTTAAAAACAGAGCTAAAGTAAACTCACTTCTGTGACACACCGTATCTTCATGAACAATATGCATGAAAGAAAAAGCAAGGAAAGAAAAAAGTGTGATGCCTGAGACAACATCTTAATGAAAAGGAAGTACTAAAGCCAACTTGGTATCATTCCACTGGTGTCTTCCAGAGTTCCTATGAATCAGGGCTTTTTTTCCTTTACTTAAGCCATTACAGGGTTAAAGGTTTCTGCAGAGTATTTAAGACTGAAAACACTTCCACACTGACATTTTTACTCTTCTCCAAAAATAAAGGAATGCTTCCCAATAATAGGCTTTAAAGAAAAAAAAAAACAACCCCCCCCCCCCAAAAAAAAACCATACAATTAATTCATGGGACTGGTAAATGCCTCCCTGCCCTGCTCACAACAGTACTGTTTTAACACATTAAAACAAAAGCATTTGAAACACTTAGGCAAAAGAGCTAGAATGCAAAGCATGAAACTATAAATATATATATATATACACACATATAAACACACTGCATAAATGGAAACTTCCTCTGTTCACAGCTCAGAAGAAATCTAAATTTTTTTTTTAAACACTAAACTTAAAATCTCAAAGCAACAAGCAATTAAAATTAGTAGTGTCTTACCAAACCTGAATATATACAACAAAGGAAAAAACCTATTTTCAATCTCTAAAGTACAGATCAGTCACTAATGGTTAGTACCAATTGGTAACTATTTTTAAATGTATTTGTACACATTAAAATGTTGGTTTCTGTCAAGTCACTTTGGACATCTGCAGCACAACCATTAATTACACTGATAAGATGTGGCCCGGTCTGCAGATCTGGGCCACCGCTCACTCTATTTCTCCAAAAGTATTACTTCAGCCTTTGAAACACTTTTAGCAGGTGTTACCTACCCTTGAATGTTTCAGAGAGCAGCATTCAAACAGGAATACAACTCTTTCTGCTAAATTTGCTGTCTTCCATTTGCATAAAATGTTATATAAATACTTAGCGCTCAAGAGGACAGAGGTACAAGAGAACTCAGAATTCCAGTAAAAAAGCAAGCTTTTTGCTCTCTATCAAAAAAGCCCTGAAATTTCTAAACACAGCCACAATAATTTTTGTTACTTAGCATTTCCACCTGTGCACTGGAGCTTTTCTACATTCTTGTACATCTATCTGAATCCAGATGTTCGAAATACCAACAGTAAGAAGTCGTGATCAAAGGGGAGAATAATTCATCAAGGACCAAGGATCATTTCAATAGCAGGATGGAGTTCCTATCCGCTGCACAGCTCCTTCTGGGAAGACTATGTAACTGTTGGATAAAGTGGAGCAATTCTTCCCTCTGCCCCAAATTAATTTCTAGATTTCTACATTATGGCTTTGCACATACTGCTCAGACCTATTCCCTTGGGTCTCTTTCGTTGGTCATAGGACTGACAAGGAAATCACATCTCCTTAAAGAGATATTTTAGAGCAGTAACTATATTTAGAGACACTTAAGAGCCTTAACATACTTAAGTCTTATAAACAATACTGCAGTATATGGACTAAATATTTTTATCAAGTACTGACTCACTATCATGCAACTCAAAATCAGTTATTTTGAAAATACATAGAAGGCAAGTGGAAAACGAGGAAGAAGGAACTTGACATTGAGCTAGAGATGCTGGTAAAGTATCTGATGTCTGCACAACGTGAAATATTTAAAAGAAACATGAGAAGATCTGACCTAAATGCCCAACTAACACTTTTACTTATATGAAAGGAAGGAAAACAAGTATGAGGTATGAGTGATAAATGCTGCCTGACAGGACCACACAAGCTAATTCCACAATGTTACCCTTCCAAGATGAGCATCAACTCTGTACTGACATTAGAGTCATAAGAGCTAAGGCTTTGTGATTTAGAAAATATGTGTTTGTGAAGTGATAAGCCATTTGAATAATGAATAACATCATAGTGACCAAAATAATGAAAAAAGGCTTAATTCTGTTTATGCAAATGTTTAATTTTAAACAGTAAATGGCATATATGTCAGAAAACTTAATTTTAAGATAGAAGGCTTCCAGGACAGACACTAGAACTAACTGGACCTCAGAAGCCTCTATCATGGTGCCTACAAACATCCTGTTGAAGCAGGAAGCTGACCAAGAGCCAAATATCCATTTCTACAGTAAAAACTGTAGTGAGATTTCTAACTCACTGGAGCAGGACTAAATATTTTTGATTTTGTATTTCTTTCTGGCTAAAAAACAAAGCACTTGGCATCACTTGGCAGAACGTGGTAATGGAGGACTGAGAGCTATCTTTACCTATTGATTTATTTTTAATCCTATCCAAATCCTCAGTTCATTCTCTGACTACAAGACTCAAACTCAATCAAACCTCTTGTTCTAATTCAGGGCATCTTTTGAGCTGACTGTGCCTTTAAACATTAGAAGTTACATTAACTACAAAAATGAAATAGCAGTATTTGTATCAGTTATTCCATCAGTGAAAGAAAACTAAACTTTGGCCCACTGCAGCTTTCAGATATATTCTTAAGACTTCCCAAACCACAATCCATCTCCCAGCTCTCTCTGAACACAGAATATCTATCCCTGCCACATCTCCAGTGCTGCCTGTGGTAAGAAAGTGCAATTCTCTTGTCTTTGATTGATGCTCAGGTCACTGCTGTTCCTTCTGACTCACCTTCTGAAGTCAGATTCTTTCCTTTCAGGTTGAAAACTTCCTCAAATCATAATATACAGAAAATAAGAGATTGATCCTATAGGCTATTAGATGGAGAAAGTAACTGGAAGAAGAAACTTTGTTACCAAATATAAGAACTTAGGACTCCTAGAGAATACAGTCATCTCAGTTCAGTTACTTTTACAAGCACAAGAAAAATAAATTCATTTTCTCATGTACATAGTAACTCAGGAAAGTGCAGTATTAACCTTCAAGGACTACAACAGGATTCCTCTGTACATTCTGATTAAATCTTTTCCTCCACCCCATGAAATATTCATCCTGTTAAGATTTGCCCCAACATGCAACTAAACAACATCTTTTTTTTCTGCTACTGACTTAAGATCTCTGTGTTTCAATCTCTGTTAGTATGCATCCGCTTCAAGTACTTACCAAAAGAGTGCATATGGCCAAGATTTTCAAGTTGCTCAAATTGGCTTCTTTTGCTAACTTTTTTTGCTACTTTCTGTAAACTTCTCCTACCAGAGGTCTTGTTTTCTCCCATGTTGTCCTGCCTACTTCTTTTAATCTACTCTTTACAATTCTCTTGGGATCATGAGGCCAAGCGTGGAGACTCCACAACCTCTTTGGACAATGTGTGCCACTGCTCAGTCATTCTCACAGTAAAAACCCCCAGCTCTGCCCATGGTCTTTGACCGTGTCACTGGGCACCATTGAGAAGAGCCTGGCTCTGTCCTCTCTGGACCCTCTCTTCAGGTATTTATCTGTACACTGATAAAATTCACCCAAGCCTTCTCCTCTCCAGGTCAAACAGCCCCAGCTCTCTCAGCCTCTCCTTCAGCCCTTCACTGGACTCTCTCCAGTACTGGAAAGCCCAGAACTGGACACAATACTCCAGATATGAAGTGTATCCCATGTATTTTAGGACTCCACTTCCCTAACCCTTAACAGTTTCTTTCCTGAACTCCACCAATTTTCATCTGCATTTCCTTGGCTATATTGTAGCCACCTTGATTGTATCCTAGCTTTGATTAACACAGAGATGGATAAAAATGTTTCTTTTTTCTTCAGACTACAAATATCTGTGTTTCTACACACATTTCTGACAGTTGAGTATTGGTCTGTAGAGGTCCTCATCTCAGAAACACATTTTAGAAGATTTTACTGGTTTTGAAATCATGTGACCTATTCTTTAGCAAAAAACTCCTCAATGCCATGTTTTGATACCACTTACGAGCAGCTCTCCTTAACTTCTGGTTTTTAATGCCATTACATTTCAGCTTCTTCTGCCATCTACGTGTCATACTCAGTTAGTAAATACAGCTGCTCACCTCATGCTCTGGTGAGAGATGCTCCATGTCAGTCCGTAAACACTTCAGTCCTGGTAAAAAGTGATTGACCATTAAATCCTCTGAAATAACTAAACCCAGGTTGTTAAGGTATTATAAGGATTGCCTTCTGAAATTATATAATTTTTTTTCCTGTCTTCTGATAATGTTGTTCTATGGAATACAAGGACAGCAGCAAAACTAAGAAAACAGAACAGCATTTGATACTCCATGACTAATAAAAAGGAAAAAAGATCTTAAACATATTTAACATCATGTATTTCAAACATCCATAAAATTCTTTTAATATTTTTTCTTGATTTACTGATTAAGATCAAGGGTTTTGTTTCTGTAGCTTTGTTTTTTAAAGTATCTATCAGTCCCACTGTATGGCCTCTGGCTGAGATGGAGTTAATTTTCTGCTCAGCAGCCCTCACAGTGCTGTGTTTTGCATTGGTACTTAGAAAGGCGCTGGCAACACACCAATGCTTTGGGTACTGCTGAGCAGGGCTGGCACAGCATTGGTGCTCCATCTCAACATTCCCCCCATTAGCAGCCTGGGGATGGGCAAGATCTTGGGAGTGGTCACAGCCAGAACAGCTGACCCAAATTGACCAGAGGGACCACATGATGCCTGCACAGATATAAAAATTAAAAGAAACTAGGAGGCAGGGCAGGAGACCGTTTGTTATTATGATGTTTGTCTTCACAAGCAACATGTGCTGAAGCCCTGCTTCCTGGGAAATAGCTGCGGCATTGCTTGCTGATAGAAAGTAGAGAATCAGTCTTCTGTTGTGCTTTGCTTCCATGCATGGCTTATGCATTATTAAACGGCCTTTATTTTGACCCATGAGTTTTTCCTCCATCTGATTTTCTCCCCCACCCTCACCCCCATCCTGCTGAGGAGGGGAATGAGAGCAGCTCAGTGGGCACCTGGTGTCCAGCTAACCCCATGATATTAATCTGAAAACCTCCTCCTTATGCTGAATAGATCATGTTTTACACCACAGATTCAAAGACAAACTTACTATTTCTCAAGTATTTAACTTCTCTTACCACCAGAGAAATGACAGCCGAACTTCCCCTATAAAAAAGGATACAACAACAGGACAGAGCACTGTAGGATTCAAACAGGTGGGTAGCAATATCCAATCTCTTCGAATCAACAGACTGCTGGTTGTTGACCAAGGCTAACTTGTGCAAGTGTGGAATAACAACTGGAAAAGTAAATACAGGAATAAGTATTTGAAACTGCTTTCCACAGACTTGTTTAGCATTAGACAGTTGCTATGTGGTAATTGCAGGCACCTGAAGCTTCACACATCAGCATGGAATAAGAACTGCAAACAATTGCTTTTGATGGGATTCCCCTTGCACATTCAATGGATTAAGTCAAACTTGAAATAAAAAATTGTGGTAGCACCACCTAAAATTAAAAGGCACCTTGCAGTACACCTTTGAAATAGTAACAGTACACAGAAAAGAAAGAAAAAACCCATCAATATAACCAGCATACCTATTAGCTTTTAGACAGAGAGAGGAAGATCGCATCTTCCCAGGGATGCAACTTACATTCATCTCTAAATCTGGGCTCAGCATTAGGTCCAACTCTTCCAAATGTTTTTATGATTTCTGTATGTAAAGAATGTTGGTCTTGATACTGAGGGTCCTCCAGGAAAGATGCCAGCTGCATTTTTACTCTCTCCAGAAGCTTAAATATTCCCAGAGAAATAGAAAGAGCAAAAAAGAATTAAGATGATAGAAATTGTTATGGTCAGTTCAGAGTACATTTACAATCTTCCATATTTCAGATAACAGATCCTGGACTTTCTTCTAATTTACAGATTTTTTTCTAACAGGATGTTTCAAACCCTTTAATGTACCTGTATGGTTTAAAGACTGTTACCAGGGTTTTAGTCTGGTCTTTTAACAACAGACAGGTGCTTCCATATAGGTGATCTTTCCTCCTGAGCTTTCCTTGTGTCTGATACTCCCCTTTTTTACCTGCTATTACAGTTTCTCTCTTATAATAATAACTACAGAGTTTTCCTGTTTAATTAGAACTTATTTAATGGGTTTTTTTGAAATGTATCTCAATTAATAGGCTGAAAATTTTTTTGCAGAGGACAAAGATGCAAAAGCAACCATCATAAAATCAATGGAATTAAAAAGATTTCTTCAACTAAAGGCTAGAAAAGTAAAAATAAGATGACATAAGAAATTAATTTGTATTCAAAATTGAAAAAATAACATTTAACGATACATTTTGGAAGGTACTATCACCTCTGTACTTTAAGGCTTATTATAATTAGTGCAATGGATACAGTAATTTCTGTGTGGTAACAAAACAATATTCTTCCTATAACTGATTATAGGCATGCATTCCAAGCTACAAAATTCTAACTTTTCCATCTTCCAAGTACGTGTGAGTCATCACTGACTTGACTCACATTACTCACATTTCCTCAAACACATTCTTTTAGAATATGTTGAAATTACGGGAAGAATGCAAGCTCTGCAAAAAGCTGCAAGGACTTACAGAAGAAATTTGACTGCACAGTTGTTACATGAAACAAAATCCAGCATTACAACAGAATCCTGAGTGTCTTCAGAATTCTGATCTATTAGCATAGTATCATCATTTAAAAAACAAGGAGAAATTGCATCTCTACATTATCTTCAAGGAATATTTTGGTAATGTCACTATGTATTTTAGTGCCATCTTGGACACCAAGGGCTAAACCAGCAGATATGACTGGAACTACAAGAGTCTTGTGCTCTTCTAAAGTATTTGGGAACCAAGCAGGATATTCTAAAGCATCTAAAATGGTAGAATATACTTACGTAAAGGTAACTGACTCCCACCACAATTTTTTGGTCACCATTTTAGAATAGAACTATTTCATTTGGAAATAATGGAGTTAGATTTCACAACTTTACAGGATAATGTTTTAAAAAAACATTCTGAGCATGGGATTTCCCATCTTCTAGCACTGGCCTCCCCTCTACTTGTCTGTCTCTGTTTGTTTATGTTTGGTTTGAGATTTAGAAGGAAATGTTTTTATTAGTTATGAGGGTTGGTTTATTTAAAAAAAAAAAAAAAGAGAGAAAGAAAAAAAGGCTGTTGCAAAACCGGAAAGCATTTTGGAAGAGAATTTGACCAAGAAAGAAATAATTTATGAGTTGCCCTTTCTTTTACTCTGGATTTAAAAAAAAAAAAAAGCATTGACTTCTCATACTACAAAAAACGACAGCCTGACAACAGGTGTCTTACCTCTCTCTGAGTAACAGTTTCCATGATGGTCCCAAAAGCAGGAATTGTAGCAATCCTCACTGAACTACAATGGAAGAATAGAGTCTTTAAGATGCATTCAACACCAAGAAAAAATTACTTAATGCAAAATTTAAAAATTAGTACTTTTAAGTTACATTAGTTTCTAGCAATGACCAAAAAAAAAAAAAAAAAGCAAAAAAAAAAAAGCAGACCAGGAAAAAGACAGACAGGATTAACTCAAGGTCTCAATCTGAAACTCACAATTCAGGATCACTGGACAAGGTAACAAGGGCCGGAGCAACCCGCTTGTCAACTAATGCTTCACTCATGCCTCGAAGAGTCAGCTGTAAACCAGTCAACATGCAATAAAAAATGCTTTGGTAAACTTGAAGAACTGGGTTAGCTGTGACTGAGGATGGGCAGGCAGACTCTTGGGGTTTGTTCTTGGTTTAGTCACCCACACAAGACATTAAAGCCACTAAGACTCTATTCATGCTGTAGCATCTGTTAGCAACAAGTTGTTAGTGAGATTAGCAAAGCACCCCTCCTTAGCTTTAAAGAAATAACACATCAGAATATCCAGGAAATAAAGTACCATGGTTGTCTATCAGAAATGAGATATAGCCAAAACTACTTTGCATTTCATTAATGCAGATGATACTTAATTTTGCAGTAGCAAAGCTGATAGCTTTGCTTTTACAGAGTAGTAGTATCCAGCTTTCTGCTAGAAATGACGTAAGCAAATTTGAAAACTGAGAACACTATTAAATATAGAAATCAAAAATTGAATTACATGGATTTAAATTTTCTATTTAAAGTTTATTCAGCATTTTTATGGAGTTTAATTCTAGGTTTTGTGGTAAACGTTTTTATTTAGAAAGAAGTGATTTAAAGGTTACTTTAGTTTAGAAGTAATTACATTTTTGTTGAGATAGATTATGAAACATACTGATGGTTATTTCTTTGTAGGTATTAAGAGGGATGCTAGGTATATAAGACAGTCAGGGAACTTACATTTCAGGGTCACTGGAGAGAGTAATGAGAGCAGGAACAACTCTCTGAGCTACCAGAGTTTCATGTACCCCCTTCACCAACAGCTGAATGGTCGGAGCAGGGGGGTATCACAGGTGATGTACGGAAAGAGTGAGCACAGTATCATGGAAGGAGGACGGCACAACCAAGAGAGAGAAAGAAAAAACACAAAAAGCAAACCAAAATTAGAAGCTAAGCAAATACTGCTACACTAGAGCTTCATAAATGCAAAGGCGTGAAGAAAGCTAAAGTGGTCTGACAATCAGCACAAACATGACAAATTCAACAATATGATGTTTTCTCTATTTTCAGGTATTTTAAAACTTGAACTCAAAGCTTTAGCAAGTAACTGCATGTTATAATTCAGATACTAATATAGTTATGTATTGTAAGTAAAGTTATGTATAATTAAATACTAAAGCGATGTCAAGTTCAGTTTGACAATATCATGTGAATGCTGTTCCCAACTCAATACAACAGTATTTAACATAGTAGGTGGCTGTCACATGCAACACAGAAATCTTGACTAGGCCAAATGTGTGTAGTTTTCCCCACACTGAGTGATACCTTTCACACCTTTTAACAATGAGACAAAGAGCATCCTTCCAGATGCCAAAAAGCCTTCCTGAAAGTCAGTCAGGACTACTTGATATTTAACCACCATCCAAGCAGTATGCATGCTGGTTGATGCAGCTAGAAAATGGAGAATCCTTGAATTATCCATGAAATGTATTTTCTCCAGTCTTTTTGCAAATTAAGGAAGAGATATATTTGTTGCAGTGCATCCCAAATGTTAAAAGCTTGAAATGTAGTAAAATTCATTATCCATGAACACAATAAAGCTGTTTGAATCCAGATGTTCCCAGGTAATTTTTTTACATTACCTACGTAGCTATACACAAGCACTTGCTGCACATGTTGCAGATGCCCTTTATGTGCTTTCTTCATAAGAAAACCTACTAATTTTCAAAAATGTCAAGCTCCAAACGTTTTTCATATTCAATGAAATGGTGGGTGTTGTCTTCATTAATAAAAAGGGAAAAGATTAGATATTTCCATTTTGTGTCTCATGTACAGGAGTCTGATGTCTCCTGGGTTTAGGAGACAAATATAAAAATATAAATATAAAAAACTTATCAATAAGTTTATGTGAGAAATATGAAATGTCTTTTGACTACTTAGCTATATTCTAATTACTCATATTGCATAATGAACACAAATTAAATTCTTAGCTTTTCCCCCAGGAAAAGCAGCAGCTGTCAGTATATCAGTACTAGAATCAGGCAGTATTTACATCCTCTAACTAGAGTACATTTTACATTCTGCTATTTTCGTTAGAGCATTCCTGCTTACCAACTCTGAATTTAAACCAAAGTAAGTTGTGAAAGATTGGAAGGAACCCGACTTTCCAGAAGCTTCTATATAAAGCAGTTGTTCTTACTAAGCAATACTTGTGTGTGCATGCGTGTATGTACACAGACATGGAACAGAGTGTGGCCTTACAGGCAATAACTGGAGTAGGAAGAATGGGGAGAAGCTGTTTAAGAACATAAGACACTATTGCTGCAAAGCACCTGGAGGAGCGAAATGGCAAACATCCTATACTTGTTATTCAGAAAGTATTAGGATGTCAGTTCAGCTACAACATTTTAACATTAATACATTTCACAACTATTTACATTGGCAGCAACTCCAAGTGCCAGTCTGTTCAGTTCATGGGGTACTCTTCAAACAGCTGTTATAAGAACATAGTGCACTGTTTGATTATGGTGGTTTTACTCTCATATACAGCTTTACTAATGTTCCCATTTTTTAAAATAGAGAATGCTTATAATTTTCAATCTTGGACAAATAGGGACTTTAGTTTCCTTTACCAACCTTCATTTTGAGAAAAGCCTAGCAGTAAGAGAGTGCTTTGAAAAAAAAAAAGTCAGAACAAAACACTTGGAATTTGTATTATTAGCAAACAATTTAGAATGATCTCAGCTTCATTCCTATCTCATCTGCCACATTTCTAAGTATGGTAAAGCATGTCAAGCAGATGTGTTCCATCATACAGAAAATAAAACATGCTTTATAATACAAGTGTCATTCTGAAGATATGTCCCTAAACCTGAACCCAAACAGACCAGCAAAGCTTATGCATAACTCAACTACGTGCTTCATGTTCAAACCAGAGCAATCAAATCTGTTTGTATCAACATTCAAATGGAAGCTGGTGACTAAACAGAAGCAACAGGAACAGCTGGATGGGTAAAGCCATGTAGCAGCACGCAAGGTTAGAGTCAGACAGACAATATAAATTTTTATCTTGTTTTGATTCCTCTAGATCATTACTTACGCCTACTACAGCTTAAAAGTGGTAGCACAAAGCTTCCTTCCCCCAAAGGAGCAAAGGAGTGGAAAGGCCCCAAATCACTTCTGTGTCCTTCCAATCCTTGACAGACTGTAAAGGTTTGGTAAAGCAGTTGGGCCTGCAGTCTCCATGCTGTTTAGGGTCTTTAGTGTTCTCATATAGCTGTCCTGCAGGTCACATACTCTTCATCTTATTATCTAATCACTGGGCTTTGCCATTCAGGAGCCTCTGAGATTACAGAAATTCCTTGAGTGATGGAATCTTCCAGTACTGAAACCAGCTATTGCCACCTCTTTGCACAGGCAACTTCCCAAAATAAGGTAATGCCATGTACAAATATGCATGCTATGACTATTCAGGAAATGGCAATATGCAACTATTTTCAAATGAGGAAAGTATCTAAAAGAAAGCTGCTTAGGCTTTAGTAAAAATTGAAGTATGCTAAGAAACAGGATATGAAATAGCACACATAGACTGCCTAAAAATAATCAACATGCATCTCAATTTGAGAAGAAGCTGCAACCAAGACAGCACCCTGTTGTAACTGATGTATTTCACATTTGGCTAAAGTTTATTAGGGAAAAAAAAGCTTCCTATTACAAATATGATATTAAAAATGCTTTTGTTAGATGGAAAATATATTTGAAGGGTGTCCAAAAATTGCCATCTCCTCTTTCAAAGAAGAGGAGGGGCAAAAAAACCTCAGAAAAAAAAAGCACATTGTTGGATTTCAACTGAAGTCTCAGAATAGAGCTTGTTGTGGCTGTTTACTGCTTTATCTGCTCTGACTTGCAGAGTTTCAGTAAAGAAAGCTAATGAATATGTTAAGTGCTCTTTTTTTTGGAGGCAGACTTAGGATTTGCTTCTGCAAATGGATACAAGATGTTAAGACAACTAGGGGTCCACTGCAAAGCTATCCAAACGAGTCAAATGTGAAAGAAATTCGCCAAAAAAAAAAAAGAAAGAGGAAGTAATGGTAACTAGAAATATGTGTTTCTAATATGCAAAGGACAAAAGTTCTTTGTTCAGCCAATGGAGTATATCCCAGAGTTTTTGCATATGCCTTCTAAAATGAACATTTGATGAAACAAATGTATGATGTCAAAATAAAAGCAAACTTATTAGATATATATTTCAGTCTTTATTCCGACCAAAATTTATAGATGTTAAGGGAAAGATGAAGCTGTCATTATGAGGCAAGTAAAGTAACTGTAAATTCTTTTAGTTTTTAAAATTTTTACAAAAAATACAAAATTGGTTACATGTGTGTCTTCATCACTGTATCTGGTACAAAGAAAACAAGTCTGAATTACAATGCAAGTGCATTGTATGAGCGTACACAAGTCCTACTCAAAACGGTAAGTTGTTTATTAGACTACTGATGATGTGTTGAAATAGCAAAAGCAGAAGTTAAAACTCAGAGTGCTTATGTTTAACTACATACCTATAGAAAGATGTGCTGTTGAACAGAGAACAGATACAGAAAGAACTGAACAACCTCCTGCTCCATCACACAGTACACAGCTTATTTAAATTGTTTGTAATTATTACACACGTAGCAACATTGTCTGATTGATCCCTGTTTTAAAAAATAAACTCTAGTTTTAAGAAGGTGCAAAAAAGTTTGGATAGCACTTACCTCAAACATTCTAGCAGCTGTACATCGAACAAGAGCAGAAGTATGGACAACTCCATACCATAAAACAGTTAACAGCAGCTCATGATAAGCTGGGTTTGCACTAGAAGAAAACAGTTGGGCAATCAGTCAAACAAAAATACTCCCAAGCCTGAAATATGTTATTTATCTACAAAAATGGAATCTTAAGAATCCATTGTTCAGTAAATCTAAACTCCAGCTTTTCTCCCTTCTGAAGGATATAAAAGATTTATCTCATTCTGAAGGACACTCAACATGTTGGAGTCTAGAAACTATGTTGCATTTTTAAGTTAATTGAAAAAAACTCAAACCCAAATTTAAGAACATAATTTTCAATAAATTATGACATTGAATGCAAATAAATTTGTAGAACACATGGCAATAGCACGGTAAATATAAAACTAATTTCCATTGTCTCCTCAATGAGTTATTTTTGTGGAAATTTTTTGTTTTGGTTTTGGCATTTCTCTTTTCCACTTCAGATTTTTTTTTTTTTACTACTACATTTTTAACCTAGACATTACATTTACACTAGGGAAAAAAGCAAGTGTACATTTATTTATTTAAAATTACAGCCAGATTAGCAGCTTTTAATAAAAGCTTCTAATGTATTTAGATGTAGTCAACCCCAAGGTATATTCTTTACCCTAGTTCCACAAAGGAAGCTTTTAGGCTGTCAAGAGGAGCATGGGACAGTGAAAGCATGGTCATTACATCTTCTAGGAATCCGACTAACAGCTTGCGGTCTTCTTCCTGAAAGAAGGGAAGAAGGGACTACAGTGATGAATGTGCTGGAAGGATTGCTGTGGTTGTGATGCAACCTACAGCTACAGAGGAGACAAACTATGAAAAAGAACAAATGAGATTAATTATTTAACAATTTTCTTTGGCCCATTATCCATATTCAAAAACGTAGTTAAAGAACAAGAGCCTTTCAAAGCAAACAACATGAAGAGACTGTGTTTCATCAACAAGGCACATACTCATGCATAAAATCACCCATATTGTTTTACTAAAGAAACTTCTAAGAACAGTGCTTAAGCACATTTATGACTCCTGAAAGTTTCTAATTGGTCACAATCCACTTAAATTTTTTAATATTATGAAGAAATTCCTTCTTTCCTGTAAGATACGTATATGTCAGTCCATTACTGCTCATTGCTGGATGATTAGGTAATATTTATAGTGTGTTTATTTTAGTATTAGGTAACACTACAATTTTAGGACTCCAACTAGGACCCAAATGGCAATTTACCTGTTTCAGTAAATTTTTCAGAATGATGTTTGCAAAGGTCACAGTTAAATGGCCGAAAACCCATTTAAGGAATAATATTAATAGAGGTTTGATAGAGGGACATGGCAACACATGATCTAAATGTGCATCACCACCTGACTAGAAAACTTTGCTTCGAATTGTGTTTACAGCTGCCCATTCATCTACCTCTCTTCCAAGCACAAGAACAATAAGTTTCCAAAGAACACAGTAATGTTTAGGTATTTTTTTAAAATAACTTTTGCACACCCTTATATATTCAAGAAAGAAACAGAAACTCAAGCCTACCTGAATATAACATGTAAGGACCCCTGTTGCATAGATGGGAACTGTGGCTTTTGTTAGCACTCCATTACCTGCTGTGGAATCTAATGAAACACAGTGAAGAATTTAGGTTTTATACATACATATGAATATATTATATATGTATATTATATATAGTAGACTTACATGTGTGTACTTAAGTATTATATATTTAAACACCTTTTTATATATACATGAATAATTTATATACATATATACACAAATGTGCTAAAATACTACTCAAGTGGTATTTGAATTTGGGATTTTTTTTACCTTATATACAATCTATAACTTCAGAGCATTCCATTCAGATTAAGACTAGATTTTTCAACATTTCACAAAGCTAACAAATCTGAGAATTGCAGCCTGAAAACATTAACAAGAGATCGAAAGTTTTTTTCCCATTACAGTTAAGATCAATTAATTTGAGTAAAAAGCTACTTACCTATGTTTTCCTCAGACAGTCTTAAGATTTCCTGGAACTGTGGTTTTACCTATGTAAAGGATGATGAATCGGGTGTAAGAAAACCAGTTACCAGTGTCAATTAACTTAGAATAATATAAGAATTGCAAAACAAAGCAAAAAAACAACCCCCCAAAACAACAACAATCTTCTCTCTGGAGGCAGCATGTATTGCTATCAGAGTTTTATAAATTTATCTTTAGGTAATCCTCTCATGTTTGACAACTTCCCTTGAAAGTATTTTTTAATTATGTTCAGAAGTTGTTTTATGGAGAAAAATTATACAATTCCTTGATATAAATGTTTATATATATATATCATCTACAGAAAATATTTCAGGCTGGGAAGGCATCCATTTTAAATTTTTCAATCAAGTAAGGCTGAAGTACTTATGTACACCATAAACAGTGACCAGTATGCTGCTCTGAAGAAAGTTGTTTAATTACTAGAATTAGGATGATCTCTCCCACTCTCTCTGTCATTCACAAAGGAAATATGAATAATACAGTTTTTTTTAAAAAATTGTCCCTTGTTGGGCAAGATGAGAAAGCCATTCCAAAATGACCAAAACCAGAAAAGAAGCTCTAAAAATAGCAGGTTTAAATGTACTTACAGAAAAACATCAGTGTCACATGAAAATACAGATGGTCAAGAAGTGTGGGTGTGTTCTGACTTACCACAGAGAATATGTTATCAAGGTACTGTTTATCTAGAATATTTAAGGTAATATCTTACCTTAGTGTTTGTAAAGATTTTCCCAAATGTCCTACAAAGTCTCCAGAAGAATCTAGAGAACTCATGGACACAGGCAGTTGATGCTACATTGATCTTGCCCACTATTTCTATCAGCTGTGGTAGCCTAAAAATCAGGAAACAAAAAGGTATTAAACACTACTTTGATTTTTTGCTTTTGTCCAATTGCATTTGTATAGATTTACTGCTTATATTTATTAATACATGCACACACAGAGCACTTCTTGTTCTAATAAAATTAACTTCTTGTTCCTGACCCGTGAAGGAAGCAAAGGTTTAAGTGCCAGAAGTCTGACCTATATTTTCAAACATCTGTTGCTATCATGAGTCAGTCAGAATATAACAACTTTTACTTCACAAGAGAATTAACTATACTGCTGCAAAAATGAAAGAAGCAAGTTTTCAGAGCACATGGTTACCAACACGTTCTGCTAGACTTGATATTTTCTGAATAAAATGAAAGTCAATTCAGCATGAAAATTAAAATTCCTAAAATAAATCCAAAGTTTTCCTCTTTAGTAATTCTCAAACACAATCATACTTAGCATTCTTAGACTCAGTAATTGTTAAACATGACCATGCTTAAGAACTATTAACTTTGACATGTTTTAAAATCGGGTATCCTATGATACAAATTAACTCACAGTTGATTGACTACCCATAGCAGAGTCTCCCAGCCTGTGGTGCCCTCATGTTCTAGCTGATGGTCATACAATTGTAACAACACTGCCAATTGTTCGCGGCTTCCAATGATGACAGCGACATCCTGAAGAGGTGACACAGGCCGGGGAAATCTAGTGACTGTGAGAGCAGAGAAAAAGCAACCATGAATGAAAGACGATGAAAATACCATGGAAGTGATATCAGAAACAACAACTAAGAAACTGTGAAACTCATTAAGTGCCTTCTCTATAAGGTTATCAATTTACTTTATAAAAATCAGTGAGTTAAAATTATCTCTGAAGAGATTATGCAACCCTCAGTTAAAAAGAGAAAATACCGATACAGGGAGATTATGGAATTATTACTGCCAGCACAGCTTGACCAAGGTCAAATCCTGCCTGACCAACCTAGTGGCCCTCTGTGATGGAGTGACATCCGTGAACAGGGAAGAGCTACAGATGTCACCTATCTGGACTGCTGTAAGACCTTTGACAGTCTCCCACAGCATCCTTCTTCTCTCTAAGCTGGAGAAATATTAATTTGATAGATGGGCTTTTCAGTGAATGAGGAATTGACTGAATCGCATCCAGAGGATAGGAGTCAACAACTCAGTGTCCAGATGGACATCAGTGACAAGTTGTGTCCATCAGGCATCCATACTGGGACTGGTAGTGTTTACTATCTTCATTAATGACACAAAGAGATCAAGCGCACCCTCAGGAAGTTTGCGCATGACACCAAGCTGTGTGCTGCAGTTGACACGCCTGAGGGACAAGATGCCATCCAAAGGGACCTGGACAAGCTTGAGAAGTGAGTCCATGGGACCCTCATTAGGTTCAACAAGACCAAGTGCAAGGTGCTGCACGCGGGTTGGGGCAACACCCTGCACCAATACAGGCTGGGGGATGTGAAGGGATTAACAGCAGACTTGGGGGTGCTGGTAGGTGGTAAAACTGGACATGACCCAGCAACATTTGCTGCAACCCAGAAATCCTGGCCTGCATCCAAAGCAGCGTGGTCAGCAGGGTGAGGAAGGTGATTCTGCCCCGTTGCTTTACTCTCATGAGACCCTGCCTGCAGTGCTGCATCCAGCTCTGGAGTCCCCAGCACAAGAAGGACATGGACCTGTTGGAACGAGTCCTGAGGAAGGCCACGAAAATGTGAACAAAAAGATAGAGCACCTTTTTCTATGAGGAAAAGCTGAGAGTTGGGCTAGCTCAGCCTGGAGAAGATTAGGTTGAAACCTGAAATTTTTGAATTCCTTATATAAAAGTAGTAACTACTCAGTGAAAAAGTGCTCATCTTCAAATTAATCAAGTCAGCTAAATGAGTCTTACCATGGCATGTTTAACACTTTCAAAGGAATATCAAACACTAGTGTACCACTAGCTACTTTGCAAATTCTCCTTTGTTACGCTTTTTTTGCATCTTCACACACAGCACTATTATCAGCATGTGGCAAGCGTTACCAAGAACATCTTTAAAAAGTATCTACAACAGCAGAAAACATTCCACAGGCTAGGACTGCTGATCTAAGGACAATTTCACCATGAGGCCATTCAGTCATGGAATGGTTTGGGTTGGAAGGCACCTTGAAGATCGTTTAGTTCCAACCCCACTACCATGGGCAGGGACACCTTCTGCAAGACCAGTTTGCTCAAAGCCCCACCCAGCCTGGCCTTGAACACTGCCAGGGATGGGACAGTCTTCTATGATATTACATAGATAGATAACAGATGGTGACGCTGCTGCATTATGCTGTGTTTTTCCCACTTCATAAATTTGTAAGAATTAACTGAAACTGAGGCCAGGCTTCCTGAGCTATTATTGGCTATTAATGGAAATCAGATCTTCAGAAACCTTTAGGAAGTACAATTAAGAATTGCTTTGCTTTCTAAAAGCTTCTTATAAGAAGTACAGAAAAACATATGAAATAATGTATTTTTTTTTGGTGATAATCAGATATCTCAAACATAGTAAGGGTGGAAAAAGGAAACATTACTTAAGAACTTGCTAAGGGAGACCAGTATGAAAAAAATTCTTGTATCAGAAATTATTAATTTACCTTCTATTTGTGGTACTTCTCCCTGAAGTTTAGCCTTGCTTGTAAAAGGTGCATTCTGTAGCACCAGTGCAAACAGCGAAGGAATCAATGACTGCAGGGCAGACAGATGCATGTGGAGCTTATGTTCATCCAAGCCATGTTCTCCTTCCTGAAACAAACAGGGCATTTACTTAAGAGTTTTCAGTTTGGATGATTTCCTGTATTCCCAGGTAAGGCATCAACACATCTGTGATGAGCTTCTGCACAAACACACCGATTATAAAGCAATTTAGCCTACCACAAGAATATTTTGTCACTCTTAAGTCACCTTTACTCAAGAGATTCAGGCAATACAGCCTTTGGCGTTTAGCAGTTCATGCTGATGAACAGACTGGTATTTTAAAAGAACACTTTGCAACACATTTTGGAAATGTGGATCCGTTGTCTGAGGGACCAAGGCAGCTAAACTGAATAAACTAGTCACCTGTACTCTGAAAGCAAGTATTTTGTTTCAGCATCTTAGATAGTTACGAGGTACCCAATTTTTCCAGAACTTTTGAGATATCTACCAACCAAAATGTGCAAACTGGATCATAATTAGAAATGTCCTAACTTAACCATTCAAGTCTCCTTTCTTTGCTTATTTAATAAAAACTGCACTTTACTAAAACATCCACAATCTAAACATGGGGCAAATGCTATTAGGCTATAAAACAAAACAGTATTAAAGAAGAGTATGTTTAGTTTGGGGGATTTTGGTGTTTCTCCTTTTTTTTTTCCTCCTTCTTCCCAAGTACAAGTAAAGAATACAAAGAAAATTCTCCAATATAAAAACAGCTGAACACATACCCTGAGCAATTTTTCAATTTTATTAAGCAGTGTAGGTATAAGATGGAACTGTAGATTTCCCAGTTCTGTTGTCCAGGCAGCATAAGCAGGTAAAAATACCTGATGTGTTGCACTAACCACACGTTCTGAAGGGTCTCCTAAAGCTGAAAGCAGCAGTTCAAAACCCTGGTAAAAGAAAATAAAGAATGCAATTATTTCCCACAAACTGATATACACATTTTACCACTCTGCCTTCGAAAACTCAAAGAGAAAAGTTCTTTATTTTCAGTATCTGAAAGATTATTGGGCAGCATTAAGTTGAACTACAGGTAGGCTTTGCTGTAGCAAACAAATCAGCAATCGATGATATCAAACTGGCTTAGTATCAGGTGGGCAGTGAAGTGGTATGTTCCTAAAGACAAATTACGAACTACTAGAGCAGCTTCTGTATTAAGGCTTACACCTGAAGTTCTAATGCTACTTGTAGTTTTTCTGTTTTGTCTTGGTGATACAGTAAAATCAACATTCATATAATCATAATTTTCAAAAGTATCTAGAAAGACTTAATAAAAATGCAGGAATTTATACAACTCCCTATTATTATACAACCCTCTGTTTAGGAAGTATCTATAGAAAGCATTTTACACATACAGAACCCAAATAAATACCTGTTGATATTTATCTGGATCATCAATATAGCCCATAATGATGCCAAGGCTTTTGATCACAGCTTCTCGTACCAGATCTGCCTTATCTTCCATTAGCATTTGTTGCAGCATGGAAAGCACTAATGAACTACGAATTTCTTTCTGTTTGTAAAAGAGAAACGTATTTGTTAAACCAAACGAAACAAGAAATGTGCATTTGAAGCTATTATAAAATGCATATTTATGATATTTATAAATATTATAAATAGCTTGCACATCTATTAGTGCTCACAAACAAAATCCCTTCTTCCAAGCATAAATTCCTTTATGAATATTACATATTCAGTTTTCACAACAGAAGATGAACTAATATAAAATGTCAGCAGCTTCATTAGAGAGCCTTTTGTCCTATTAAGCACAAAACTAAGGTCCTTTTATTTGCATGGAACCAAAAATGACTAATAGCACTAAAACTTCTATAGGTCTAGACTTAAAACTAAGTAATCACTGCATTGCTAAATTGGAGAAGTGGGGTTTTAATTTAGGTTCCCTCCCCCCCCACCCCTTCTCTGAAGCTTCAAATTCTAGTTTACCACTGACATAATTTCACTGCTTCTTCGAACTGGCAGCGCTCTTAGTGTAACATTCCACTGTGTCTGAAGAACTCTACAGTCGGGTGCCAATTCTTCTTTCACAGATTGTTTCCTTAATTGCTCCTAATTATCTTTACTTCATTTTTACTGAAATGAGTATCCATATTGTTTCCAACATTTTAGAGCTACATTAACCCGTACTTCTTCATAATAAGCTATCTCCTTAAAGTGACCTAGTAAATCCCACGTGTGATATAAAGTAGAAGACAATGTGACTGTCTATGCATAACATACACACTTGGGAATATTTAAAATGACGAAGGATGCTTACATTGTGCATCAGATTCTTACCTTGCTTTCACTAGCAGGTATTTGGAGTCTGTTAATACTTACTGGAAGGTAAGGTGCTAGAGCTCCACAGGATTCTGCTACCAGTAGCCGTCGCTCTGGGTATTTGTGGTTGATCTGGTAAAGAGAAACAGATGGACAATTTGCTTTGCAGTAACCAACATTCTAAATGTGGTTAGAATGAACCTCAACAGAGGAATGTGTCTGCACCTCTTCAATACACACTGAGTTGACAGAAGTTGCACCTGGGTACTAAGCAGCCTCAACTTCTTGGCACTGAGGCATAAAGGTGAGGCAGTTGTCCTATAAGACAGAGCTTATAGTAAGGGAAGAGTCAGAGAAGCATAAATATATATGAGAAGCATGTATGTATATGCAATAAAAAGAAGGTTAAAAGCAGTGTATGGGCTGCTGTACTCTAAAGAATCTGCATAACTCCTGAACTGGCATGATATGAAATATTTTGTTTTATGAAGCCCCTCAGGAGCACTGTTCCTCCAAGAGCTACACAAGTGCCCTCTAGTGCTCTGAGCCAACCAGTGTAGCAGAGCTGCCCAGGTCTTGGCTGAGCAATCAGAGTCAAAAGAAGACACCCACACTAAGCCAAAATGCATCTGCATGCTGTTAAAGTTCCACTCTCAAGTCCAGCATAAATACATCACGCCTCTAAAATGTGGCTGAAAACAATTCATATTACCAAGAACTTCTTGATCCTGTGCTATCTCCCCTTTCTACTCAAAAGCTGCTTGAAAATTCTGCTGTACATTTAATATTGACACTTTGGAATCAAGTTTGCATTCTGGCAGAGTCAGATTTAGTGGCCCGTGTAATAGCCATACAATGAAACATGCAATATGTTTCAATATACTTTGTGAATAAAAAATTTTATGGTAAAATGCTGAGAGTGAAATGTGAATTTTTGATGCTGTCAGATAAAATAGGATATGCAGAGTGTGGTGCAAGTGTTTCTTTCTTGCTATGCAGTGTACAGCCTTGGTGAGGCAGCCATATCACCATGAAAAAGACCAAAGCACTCACTGTCTCTATCTTGTCTCTGTCTTGAAAGACTTGCCTTCAGTAGCCTGAAGTCCCTAAAATCCATGCCAAATTCTGGCACAAGGAGGACCTTTGGTAGAGAATTAGCAGGCCAGGAAATATTTGAAGAAATTGGACATACACGAGTCTGTGGGCCCTGATGGAGATGCACCCATGAGTGCTCAGGGATCTGGCTGATGCGATTTCAAGAACACTCTTGACAATTACCAAAATGTTGTGGCAATGGGGGAGGTTCCTGAATCTCGGAAGAATGCAGATGTCACTGCTACCCTCAGGAACAGCAAGACAGAGAATCCAGTGAAACACAGGCCAGTCTGCCTCACTCCTGGGAAGGTGTTGGAGCAATCAGTCTTACAAAGCATTTCCAAACATCCAAAGGACAAGAAGGTGGCTGGAAATAGCCAGCATCTATTTACATAGGAAAAACCACACATGACCAACCTGACAGCTTTCTGAGATGACTGGCTCAGCACACTCAACAACAGTGCCTGACCACTGATGTAGTATTAATGTCTCCAATTCTCTCGCTGTCCTGGTATGAAATTACTGAGAACTCTCTCAAGAATGAAGTATAGAAAAGATGATTTCAAAGAGACTTAAATGAACAAACTGTAAGCTTCAGGACTAAACTGAAGTCGCATGCATGGGAGAACGTTCTTTGAGTGTGTCTATCATTACTTTGCATACATTCATCAATAGAGCACCTGTAGTAATTTTTGGACTTATGGAGATTTCATAGATTAAATACATTATGGACAAGTGACAGGCTGCTTTAAAACCTACCTAGGAAGAAATTCATGAGGATGGTGAGGCACTGGAACAGGCTGCCCAGAGAAGCTGTGGATGCCCCATCCTTGGAAGTGTTCAAGGCCAGGCTGGATGGGGCTTGGAGCTAGATGGTCTTTAAGGTCCCTTCCAACCCTAATCTTTTCATGGTTCTATAAAATCTCAGGTTTATGTGCCATCTTTTCAAATGCAAATGCCCCACTGGTAACACAGAAACACTTTACTTTCTGGAGCTCTGCCTACCTGAGGGAAATAGCAATGACTAGTTCAGCTGGTCTAGGTGGTCTGGCATGGCAATATAAATATCATCCCCCTGATATTGCAAAGACATTCTGACATATTGGAGGAAAAAAAAGACTCAAATTTCTGTCAGGTTTGTATTCAGGGAAGAAGATTATTAGCCCTTGGGAATGAAAATGTTTATTGCAATTTCTTTCTCTTTTATCTTTAATAAGCAGTATTGCAACTTTGGAAGCCAGAAGTCCAAACCAAAGTCACTAGCTCTGAGTGAACTTTTAGCATTCACAGAGCCTTCAATTAAACTGAGTCAGTAACCAAATTTTACCTGCAAAAGAGCAGGCAGAAAGTTTACAAAGACTGTCCTGAAAACTCTGAGCTCCAGAAGGTGTCAATGAAAAAGATGAATTTTCTGAGGGCCCAGTCCTTTTCATCTGTAAATAGATTTTGGTTGGAGACCAACAGCATGAATGCTTTTCACGATTCACATATCTACCACAAAAAGGTAGAAAATAATGTGTATACTTGAGTTCCTTCTACAAACTCAAGAGTTGTGACAGTAAGATTCAGCTGGTATTTTGCTGGAGAAATCAATGACCTGGTTCCAGGACTGCAAACAAAGTCTGGCAAACTGCATTAAGTGCACTATGACATATGACTTGGCAGCATGATATGCTGCACTGCTACAATTGGGCTTGTTTCTCTTTTGCATCAACAATTAGCACGAAGTGGATGAGAAAAATGTGCACTTACTGAGGTGAGACAGTTTTTCTCAAGCACAGTTTAAATTTCATGAGGACTAAGAAAACAGAATGCTGCTTAAAAAATTAGGCAAAAATACAGAATTCTTTATATGGTTCCTTTCAATCTTACTACTGTCATGAGACCTTCACTTAATCAACAGATATATCAGTCGTTCACAACAAGCACAAATGCTGCATAAAATACATACTTCTACTGTCAGAAAGCATTAAGGCTATTGAAGCTCAGACTTTTATTGTGAGACACAGATTGCTGTGTTATGCAAGAAACAGTAGAAAACTATCAGACCAGAAAGGCTCTGCCATCAGAGCAGGCATTCCCATTCCGTCATGGCTTAGTTATTCACTGTCTTTTTAGACAATGATGAACTCCCTTTCCTTCACTGTGGTAGGGAAATACAACACATTTTCACCTGAATTTATGTTGTTCTGCTTCTATGCCTCAGATGAAACAATAAAAACATTTCAGTTTGGTTGTCCAGTAATTTCTATTAATTTAGAGTATCTGAAAAAGATCACTATGATTCTAGAAGCAACATATAAACTTCAAGGTAATCTCACAGGTGCCCACCTACAGGGGACTTACTTATGACTACTTTGGTCTTCGATTTTCTGTTTAAGAATTTAAGCTAGCTGAAGTATGGACACTGCTAGAGGGACATAACACAGCATTGGGAAAAAAAAAAAAAAAAATCAGCAAATAAAATCTTTGCATGAAAATGGATTTCCAACAGGCTGGAAGGTACCATACAAATTATAGAGGCACCTACTTAGCAATAGGTTACACGACACTGAAGATGAACATGTGTGTATTTACATTTCAGTATAACAAGCTTATTCAGGTACATGCAGGTAACTAGAATCTCCAGGTAGTCTTTAATAAGCTTTCTCCTTCTGAGGTGTTTTTAATGTTATAGAAAAATATATATAATGAGAACAAATAACATCCAAATATTTTCTGAAAAATACTTTGAACTGCCATTCAATGAAAAACAAAACCAAAACCTTCCCCCTCAAACAAATAAAACTCAAATTTATAAAATTCTAACTGATTTTCCAGTGTAAAGCAAAAGATAGTCAGTTACCTGCTCCCAACACTGTGGTAAAAGTTCAGCTTCTACACGTGTTGGTCCAACATGTCGGGCAAATGCCACACACCCAGTCAGTATCATCTGTCTGAAAATATAAATTTAAAGCTTTAATCTGTTTATAAAATTCTGTAATATATAACGTACATTCTTTAAGTTAGGAAAAGCAGGTGCTGGCAGGCAATACTGGCTGTCTCCAGTAAAGATTTCATACCATACACTTAAAGACTAAATATTATACTGAAAGCCACTATTGTCCCCACTTATTGCAGGAAGGGATTTGCTTAGACAACCCTCAAATGTCCCAAACTGTTCCATGATTTTCCCTTGTTTTATATTTAATATGCCTTTCCCAAAATCTTGCAGATCCTAAACTCCATAAACCAGAGCCTGAGGATCTCTGACTGGGGTATTTTTGATTTTCTAATGCCTGAGACTGGGAGTCTCTGACTAAATCTCTCATTTAATTCTTAGTGCTGAATACTACCATGCAGTAAAAGGATCTAAAATACCTAATACCATCATACTATCAGTATTTTACTCAAGTACACTGATTTTATTTAGATGCATTTGCGAAATTTAAAGAAGCTTGGTTTGAAGCAAGTAACTTAATTATTTTATTGACATGGTTTTGCAACATTCTAACATGCAAGTTACTGTCACCTCTCACAAAATACTAGACTTCACTCTTGTGATAAATCTTCTAAAGCCCACTACAAAATGAAAGCAGTTAATCAACCAGTAGTATCTATGATCACCTGTTATTTGTATTCATACTCTTACATTTTTAATCTTTCCTCAAAGTTTGCAAGAAATCACCATTGTTCCATCAATTTCATAGGCACAGAGGCTTATTTAAAATTTCAGTAAGATTGTACTTAACTGCCATTTGTGATATTTTACTTAATGAGAGCACCTTGCTAAGATGCTTTTACTTCTATTTCTCCTATTGATAGGATTGGAACAATACCAACTTTGCATGCAATTCACCAATTCTATTTACTTTTAGTGCCTACATGAACTCTTAAATAATCAGTTTCAAATGATAATGTGTGGACATGAGACTCATTTTATCACCTTCTCAGTAAGATTAGGATACTACTCAGACCTCATTATTATCATTTTGTGGAATGTAAGCCAGAATCAATTTACCATTTTAGTGCCATGTCTAGACTCCTAAATATTTAACTACACCAATAGCATCCCCTTAAGGTTGAAAGGCAGAGATTCTGCTGGTTATTTCTTAACCCTTTAGAGCACATACTCCATCAAAAAAAGACTCACTCACTTTAACAATCTTTTTAGGAGAAAGATCCTATCAAAAAGGTTTGTTTTTTTATTCCAGCATTCTTTAGGCCAACAATCAGAGCAAGCTCTTTTGTTTTGTGTTTTTTATCTCTCTACTACATACAGAGAACTAGGCCTTTGATCAAGGTAAGAGGTAGGGAGAAAACAAAAATGGTTAGATAAGACTCAAGAAATCAACAACTGACAGCAACATGGAGACAAAAGCCTGTGGTAATTCTGAGTTCTACTGCAAACAAAACAGGCATTTGTATGACTATCTTTGGTTCTACACACTGCACCTAATCACAGAACTGGGCAACAGCATATATATATTTAAGATATTAGAAAATGGCAGAACACAGTAATCACTTGAAATTTTCTGCATTAGAAATGGGATAAAACAAAATATTTTTTTGTAAATCAAACCTTTTAAAAAAAGTTCTGTGAAATCTCAAAATTAAGTCAGATTTCCTTTTGCCCTGCTACAGATATGAGAATTTAAAGGTATTTAAACAATTTTTGAAAATAAGGTTTTAAATATTTTACTGCAACCATTTAAAAAGTATATGACAACAATCGTCATTTCAAGGAAAGGAAGGTTGTAAGGATCTCAATAAGAGGTGATTGAAACAAGGTTTTAATCTTGTCTTATTAGAGCCAAACATTAATCTCACTCCTTCATAGCTCCTAGCCTCCAAAACTAACATAATACTACAAAAAGAAGGTTATGTGAACACATTTTTGTTCCCTTGAAGGAGAGAATTTGATAGGCATTTTTAAAAGTTGAATGGGACATAAATGAACAAAGCCTTGAGAATAAAAGTGGCCTTATAATATAATGTTAGTGTACAACGCTACAAGCAATATGCCAAGCACCAAAAAGCATCTCTCATGGGCAATAAGTATAATCCAGGTTTTCAGTATAATTATTAACATACTTCAGATATTTGATCTTGTAAAACAAAATACTTCTTTTAATTGGTTCATTCTTAGAAATGCAATGTCACATTTCAGACTGTTGCATTCAGCAAATCAGCAGTTACATCAACGTAGGTCTGTACAGTATAGCAGAAGGTAAACAAATAACAAGAAATAATTAACATAATTGTTCTGGTGACTAAACCTGAATGTCTCTGCTCACTTTGTATTGCATAAGACAATAATAAAATATTATTTAAGCATATTTAGATAAAAACAAAGCATGCATAATACACTTCCATATACACTTCCATACAAATCTATAAATCTAACCCCCCTGAAATTCTGAATAAGTGTTTTCTATATCATTAGTATTCAGAATCTCTTTAATTTGATGGAATCTTAACTGGTTTTCCATCAGGTTATGGCATGTTTAAAAGCAATTATTATTTCTATGTGTGCAAATGTATATCATGTATATGCATGCTCTGTCCTGGAGTTTATGGCAGACTATTCTTCCTAAATTTCTGATGAAAACAAGCTATTTTTAGATATAAATCTCTAATTCACAACAAAGAATTAACAAATTCAAGGAAGAAAGCTTTGATTTTCTTCTTAACTGCTGGAAAAGACACACCTAATGCACCCAAGGCGGGATATAAAAGTCTCCTTGATAGGCCACCAATCCCATAACAAATTAACCACAAGAGACTCCAAGAGAGATGCAATTTCCTTCCCCTTCAACCACAAATTAATTTAGCTTCTCAATCCACGTGGGACATTCAAAACATTTCAGAAGCAGCTTTCTAATGACTCTGAAGTAGAACCAGGACTGTACCTTTTTGCAATTTCAATCTGCATGGTGCCACTATGCTACAAGTTGCTTTTGTTTATTTAAGCATTTTTTTTGTCTCCAAAGCCATGGCTTTCAATTATACCTGATCTCTAAATTTTACCATGGGAACAGTTTAGAAAGATGCTGGAACACTTCAGTTTTGGAGAATGTCCAAAAGAAACGCTTTCCACCTATTTCATAAAGGCTATTTTGTCTGAAGACAGCCTAGAGCAACAATAGACAGAGATGCTTTACAAAACATCTCTAATGAAAATAATGGAAGAACTACAGATCAAATATGAAAAATCTTCCACAGTTAAGAGAAGGAAACATACCAGCTTGGGTACTGTCTTTCAACCTTAAGGATATTCTCATCAAGATCAATACAAAGTCAGATTTCCTGAGCATTAGGGAAGAATTAAGTTTACAGAACAAAAGGTGCAATTTGCTTCAGTCTTAACCAAAATGAAATAAAGTTCTTAACACTTGTCAGAAGTAGATCACTGCTACATTCTTGTGAATTTTTCATTGCTACCATATTAATGAGCCTTAAGTAGAAAGAGCACTATTTTCCACAACCAAATGTGGTGGTTATCTTAACAAGCATGTAGATCACTAAGACACACCAAGACAGGTTTAAAAAAAAAGCTGTTTTGATTTCTACATCAAAACAGCTAAGAATTATGATGTTAAAGATAATTTTAACAAAACAGTTTCAGTTCATCTTTTTTTAAAAAAAAAAAAGGAACTGAAATTTTACACTGCAGCTTACAAGCACATTCTTACATTTCAGTAATTAGGAAGTACAGGTCATGGAAATGGAAAGTCCTGAAGTTGGCATAAATTTGTCAAGACTATATAAGCAAAGTATCAGCTTAAATGAAACTTATTTAGTATCACCCAATAGTATCTGATTTCTATTAGTTCTGCTGCATTGACAGATAAAGTTCTGGCTTGTCCCATACCACACAAGCACAAACACACCTTTGCTCATCATCTGGTCGTTTGATCAAATTGAACAGTATGTGTAGAAGCTGATCTCTCTCTTTGGGCTCAGGATGGAGGCAGGCTGTACACAGTATGAGTGGGATCAATTCCTAAAAAGTTGTGGGAAGGGGAAAACCAAATAAAGTAAAATTGCTTTGGCCATACATTCATTAACAGCAAAAGAAACTAAGAAGATAAATCCAGCCACATAACACCAAAACAGTTAGAAAAGATACTTTGGAGTCGTGATGTCTTATTAAGTGACCTGAGGAAAGTGAAGGTCTACAAAAGTTAGAGTTATTTTCCTGCTAGGAAAAATCAGGGGAGAACCAGCACATAAAATGAAAAGCTCTGCAAAGATTACAGTTAACATATGCAGGTCACCTGTAACCAAAATTAAAGGACAATCAAGGTTTCAGTGGTTTCACCACCTACTGAACTGGAGCTCCACAGGCATCTATGGAACAAAGCTCCTATGGAAAAATGCCATGGAGTTAAAGATTAAAATTTCCAATTAAGCATGCACACAGTTTCGTGCACAAGTTTGAATAAGCATCGAGAAACATACATTAGTGAAGGTGACTGCAGAGAGATTTTCTGTTGTCTGAGAATTATCTGACTTTTGTAAATGTTTTCTGATTTTTTTTTCCATACAGAAGCAATCTCTGAAGCTGAATTTTCTTTTTGGAGCAATCAAAATCCCTTAAGGAACAAATTACAAGGAAAAATCTTTGTAAAACACTGAGAGAAAATGTAAGGATGATCACAGTGAAGACCTCCTCCTTTCTAAATATGCCCATAAAGCTCATGGTATTCATTCCCAGAAGAAACAAATGTTTCTAAAACATTTTCTGGAAGTCCCTTCCCTTGACCTTGTTGATGTGAGCTTTTAATCCAACTGAATTTGGAAGCCAGACAAGTTTCTATGTGATTTAATAACTCAGAGACAGAAACATCACACTGGGAGGTCAGAGAAAAAGAACAGGACAGACCTAAACGTCTGCAAAAAAACACAGGCAAGTAATCTGGAGATTATCACGCACACCTGCTGTGTACTTTGGAGCCATTTTCAGCAGAAAGACTTTTTGTGAATTATTAAATCTTGACAAAGAAGCAGGTGACAGTGGGGAACACATCTAATGTTACTAGGAGAGATTATACAAAACCTGGAAAAATCTGTGGTTGTTTGGAATGACTTTGCAGTGAGGTGCAAATTTCTTCTTGGAGACATTCAAAGTGACCTAATCACGATGTTCTTGTGGACTTGTGGAAACAACACTCACTGCTCAACTTGTATCTTCCTAAACAGCAAGAGCTATGTTTATATTAAACACAGAACTCCATTTTAGAGCAGCATCTAAGGCACTCAACTCCTGACAAGTTTTTTTTCATTTGACAAGAATTCTACTCGGTGTGCTATTTTCCATCCCCAAAGATTACCAAGACACAACCTAAACTGTATTTTAACATTCTGTGATTCCGGAAGGTATTTTGGCAATATTCAACTCAATTATGATACAGATCAGGGAATTTATGGCAGAGGAAACAATGTGGAAATATCCTACCCATCACTTAAAAAAATCTAAAAGGAGAGAAGGAGAAATGAAAAATAAATTTGAATAATATGAACATTTCAATTTCTTAATACTTTAAAGAGTAATAGGGGGTTGTTTTTAAACAAGTATAGTGCAACAAAACGACATGAACTGAAGACCTGCATTAAAGAAACTTTACAAATTAAATTGAAGAACTAAATAACTTTCTTCAGCTGAGAGCTTCTTTCCCTGTAGAATTTGCATGTTAAATTTTATTATTTTTGGATACTTATATTTTTGCCCACTTAAAGTTCTGAGAAATCAGGGGGTTTAACCTATTGAATTTTTTTTTGTACTTCACAGAAGAATTTTCCCTCCTGCAAACACTGCTTTAATTCAAAAAGATTTGAAAGAATATTACCAAAATAATACCTGTCCCCAACACCACTCTAAATACCACTACTTATACATTAAACTAAAATCCTTTAAGTAGGAAATCTGATTGCAATTCGTAGATACTGAACAAAATTACTACCTTCATGGTGAAGAATGAAGCTCATTGAAAAAAACCTAAATAAACATATGTTACTTTAGTGGGATCTAACTTTCTGAAACCTATCCTAAGGAGCATACAACTGCTCTTGCAAGTATTCTTAAATACTCCTATGAAAAGCTTTAAAAAGAATATATCCCATGAAATGGGACGTGTATGGGGTTTTTGTTTCATCTGTTGAAAGCATCACATTAACTTGATTTTCTTAGTATGTTTGAGTACCTACTCAAAAATCTCAACTGCTTACTGAGAACTACTGCTAGATTTTAAAACAGGGCCATGAGGTGGGCTTTTGTTAAGCTTCTTATTGAAATGTAAGGAAGTCAAAAGTTGTCTTTTTTCAGCTGAGTCTGCATGAAAAGAAAACACCTGATATTATTCACCTAGAAACTACTGCCTTGTGTCTGAAAGGCTAATGAGTAACCTAACAGCATTGACATGGGGCAGATACAAGGCTGGTTCTTTACCTTGCAGAAAGCTGGTTATTATAGCTGACGGAATTAGCTGTATTTTCTTGTCCATTGGTCACATTTTCTCATGCATACTATGGGAGAAGAGTGCTCTCTGCATCGCTGCATCAGTGCTTCTACAGTTTCTTCTATTAAGGGGAGCGGAGAAACAGTGAGACGTCTTGAACAGTGTTTTCTGTACTCCCTATAGCCCTAATGCACAGAAGGTAAAACTGGAAGCAAAGGGGACTGGGGGACCAGAAGAACAAAACTGCTCTACAGAGGGACAAAACAGGTCAAGTGAAGTCTCCCAAAGATTTATAAGGAGCAGATTCTTCTCAGGACATTCAGGAGCCTTAAGAACAAAAACCAGCCTACAGATAGGTTTGAGCTCATTTCTTCCTGCAGCTAAAGGTCACGTCTTTGATGTAGATTTATTTAACAAATTTCAGATTTTTCATTCTTGAAACCAGCAGAGAAGCTACAGAAAGTAGTAATTTTCCAACAAGGCATGGTAAGATTAGTATTTGTCTGTTTAAATTCAAGAGGAAAGTTCAGAACATGGTTACGGAGACTCTTTATAATTATTAATAATCAAGGAGTGGACTTCCAGTGCTATTTGAAACATCGCATTCCTTGGGAAGGAATACCACTTGTGCTGACAGTCAAAAAGCAAGAACTTAAGTTTCAAAAAAAGCCAATAACTCTCCCTCTATTTAATCTGGGATCCTTCCTAAACATCCTGTTCATCCCCAAGTCTTTTTCTCTTTTGCCTCTGAGTTCAGAACAGGAGTTTTGATAGTTTGTGTTCGTGTTGGTCAACAGGACTGACTAGTGACTTTCATGAGCATAGCAAGAGGAGTGACTTCCAGAGCTTTGATACTGTTTTCCTGTTAGATTCCAAGCAAACTGACATCATAACATTGCCAGCACTTGCAGCTTGATGCAATAAAACATCATGCGTCATAGGTCCAACCTCTACTACTGAAACACCAAGTTCATATCTGAGGCAGTTTTTTACCTGTGAGCTACTCAGATGGAGAATGGAGAGAAGGAAGTTATTTTGGTTTTACTGTGAGAGAAGGTGACTGACAGACAATGCTACAAAGCTGACCTAACACATTGCACAGGGGAACTGAAACAGCCCATCTTGTCTCTGTTCTATTTCATCATGGTCAAAAGAATGTTGCTTTTTAATAGTAATTAGTACCACTTAAACTACATGCAAGACAGTTCCTCCTACATATTAAAAGTATTAAAACAAAATATTCAACTCTGGGCTTTCTGTAAGTGCATCATATAGCAAGCATCTTAGAAGGCAGCAAAGAATTTTCTGTCAGTGCTGTTTCCATCATTATAACTATGTTTTGCTACACATTCCAACAAATCTTCTACAACTTAGTTGCTCTAATTACTGTCTTCTTGTTGGAGTGGTCATAAGCAAAATAATTATCTCAAAGAAGAAATTTAACTAGTATTAAGTGTAAAGACTAGTTACTTCCGTAGGTTCAAATAACAATATTTTTTACTATTCCAAATATTAACGTATAAATATTGCAAGCAGGTGACAGTATATAAACCAGGTCGACATCATCAATTTTGCTAATGTGTTCCTTTCAATCTTCTTTGATAGTCAGTGCTTATATTGTGAACTGATACTATGTTAAAATTATTCTGTAACTTAACCTCTGACAATAAATAAATAAAATAATCTTTTTGTCTACAACTGAAACAGCTGCAGGTACCAACAAACCACTGATAGGGACTCTCTTGGGCAAGAATGTATTGAAGCTCAGAATTCATTCTTTTAGTTTGAAAACGAAAATAATATTTAATCATAGGATTAACACATGACTCAAAACTGTGTGCTACTAATCTTACTAATACTAAAATCACAGGTTTAATTACCTTTCACAAGGTGAGACTATTATTCCAGGACTCAAAGTAAACCTCTCAGAGATCCCAAAGGGATGCTTTTACATAAGAATCAAGGCAGGTATGGGTGTGGAAAAAACTTTGTACTTTGTCTGTATCTACTGTTTATTTGGAAACAAACACATAAAAGTTTGTGATATAACTAGTGAAGACTGGCAATTCAATTCATAAACATCAAATTCAACCCCTTGAATCCATGAATTATGTAAGCTTTATAGAAAAAGTGTTGAAAGACATGGGTTTTCAGACAAGAGATGAAAAGGATACTCTGTGAGACTGAGCTATTTTACCCTAAGGAAACTGCACTAGGCCCTCAAATTGAGGAGAAGGGAACTAAGGGGCTTAAATTAAAAAATGGTTATGTCTCATGTTTGTGGAGCACCCTCACCACCAGCAAAAATCCTTGCAAACCAAAACCAACACTGCATTTTAAACCAGAAAAGGACCAGCAAACAGGCTGTGGTCAACACTATCGCTGTTTTTTTAGAAACAAATCCATAGAAGTCTACATCAATGTAAGTTTTACAGAGTAACAAAGTATTATAATTGTTCATTTAGATTTCTTTATTCTCCCCTATAATGTGAAATTAAAGCAGTCACCTAGAAGATATTGACAATGACAATTTTCATGCCCAGTAACTCAGGTATATGTACCTGTACCCATAACCAACCAGAATTAAACCTGCTTGACACAACCCCTGGGAACAGACAATTAAGTATATTGCCAAGATCTGACACAGTATTCTCTCACATTTCTTTAACAAAGCCAATATTTTATAGCGTTTAAAGCATAAGACTGAGATGAAAACTTGTAGTAAGATACTCAATTATACTGTGTTTTAAGAGACAGCTACCTACAAAAAATGCCAGAGAATCAAAGTGCCTTGGTGATACATTAATGTGCAGTAACTGCACATTAATGTGATTAACTTTCACTGTACAGTGGTGATGTAGTGGAGTTGAGAATGGCATCAATTCAGAGCCTGAAGATTCAACATTATCTTTGTTTCAACTTTATGAACAAATCAAAGCAAAACTCTATTATTAACATGTTGAACTCTCTATAAATGCAATTTTCACCACAGAACTATTTAGTGGTGCATATTCAGTAGACCATTACTATCATGATTTTGCTAAGTTTGCATAATACAAATGAAAGTTACAAAGACTAACACTGGAATAATGGGTGAAATGAAAGATGTAAATAATTAAAGTATTGTTTAATAAGAAGAGTACTAACATATTAAGCAAAAAGTTTACTCTGGGCCAAACTCCATTACAGGACTACATATTGCAGAGTGTGGAAGTTGAATGCAAACAAGCGTACTCCTGTTTCCTGACAAAAAAATTTGACTTTTACATCTTAGAAAGTGTGAAAAATGAGTATTGCACTGATTAGTTATTACAAAAATTTTTAAAAGACTGCTTCTCTCTAATTACATTTTAGCCAAAGGAATTTTTTTATAGTACACCTCTTACCAAGCAGAAGGTGGCTGATTTTATTTCTGGGTTTTTTAGACTGTTAATGAATTTTAAGGGATAAAAACACAATTGAGAAAGCAGATTCCAATGCAGATCAATTTTTATGAACCCAAGCTGCTCATCTGCAAGAAGTGTTATCACAGACTGCATACCCAGTCAATGGGCTTTTTTTGTGGTTTTTTTTCTTTTGCTTTAAGAATTGGGTTTTAGCATTTTGTTACTGCTCATTTCATTTACTGTTACTTGGATTGCAATATCTCCTTTATTCGTGAGTGCATTCACATACAAATCTAAATATTGACATAAATGTTTTCAGGAAGTTAAGATAACCTAGACACTCGAGATATAAACAAAATTAAATTTATATGTTGTTACACGGAATTTTAATGACTATGAATTGCTTTGAGGCAATTTTCCTCTATGATGCATTATTGATTTTACCCAGTTGAACTGCTTTTTCAGAAACAACTAATATGATCCCCTCAGCCACCCTACTCAACACTGTGTCCTTCCTTCTTTCTTACCTTCCATTAGAACCTAAACTACAGACACTGAAGAACAATTAAAGCTGCACCAAATACACAAAAATTAGAAATAATTTAGAAATATCAACTTAACATTTGCTGGAACACTTACTACCAGACCAGGTATGCTGCTACTGTCCTTAAGATGCTTAAAAGCATAGGAAAGATGAACCTCTGCTAAAGGACAGTAACTTCTGAGAGACCGTCAACCTCCGCAAACTCAATTTCTCCAAAAGGAAGATGCATAGCATGTAATTTTCAGCTTAAGATTTTGCAACCAATTTCAACATGGCAGATGTTCAAAGAACAAATGTATTTCAGGGAGTCATCAGAAAATTATGTTTTAACTCTCATCCTAACACACTGACAGTGTAAGATCTTAAATACTACCATTCTCATTTCAGAACAGACTGGCGATCACTTTGCACTGTGATTGAACCTGTTACACACCTTTCTCAAATTAGTGATCTTCAGGTATATTTTTACACCACCTCTCTGTGCAGAAGTCTGATTATACTGTTGTTTTTTGGACAAGACTCAAAGTTATACCTTATTGAAGAGGGCCTAGTTTTTAGGTTAGCTTTTCATAATATTGATATTAGTAAATAGTAATAGATGGTCTACCCAACTTTTCCTTCAAGTTCCATCACCACATCAGAAAGAGCATTACAATAGTTATAGCAACAGGTGGCAGGCAACTAAAACAAGGTATTTTTTAAAACAAATTTCAATTCTTGAAACATTAAGCATCCTGTGTAATCCAATTACTCAATTCTCATTTGCAGCTTTTTCAGTTTAACTGAAACAGATGATGCAAGGCAAAAATCCTTGTAATCAAATGTAATTTTCAATGTAAAACAACCTGAGTAGGAAACAGACTAAAAGGTCACAAATATATTCAATTCATTACACAGATTATGCTACAAGCTGTGAAAAGAAGCAAAAATACCACATCCTGCCAAGCAGAAGGACAAAAAGGAATAAATAAGAAATCAGAAATTAAGCACTGATCCAGGAACATTCATAGAATTATTGTAAAAGACAGAAGCATTTCCAGAGCACCCAGTTAACACCCCCAACCCCTCAGGAAAAAAAAAGCATTTTATGAATTTTCAAAATATGGCACATATCTCAAAGTTCAGCATGTCAGCTGCTGATAATTACTTATATGGTATAAAATTTTAGATTTACAGGATCAGTACAAATTTCTTGAGGAATTTTCAAAGCTTTAAAATGAATTTATGCAAAACACAACTAAGCCTACCATACTGTAGGTCCCCTCAACAAGGACTCAGACTTGCTCAACAAGCTGTGCTACTTCAAACTCTTTCAGTGTCAACTTTATGGACACTGAATTTTTGTTTGATATGTCTTCTTCAGTTGGTTTTTTTTTAATGTATTTGGGAATGTGCAATATTTACACAAAGCAAAACAAAACTAGTCCTATTTTTTTTCCTTCCTTTTGTATGCTATATAGCATGAACGATTATGCAAACCATCACCTTCAGTTACATTCAAAATATACATTACATGTTTATAATTTTTAGTTAGTTTCATTTTAATGTTAAGGAAAACGTATAAGCAAGAGTGCTCATTTTCTTCCAAAGGGGTATTTTTGATGAACCGTTACTTGGCTGACACATGGAGCTTCTAAAAAAAGACATTAAAATAAGTTTTTCTGTAGAAATTTTTTTTTATTGAAGTACATAGTGCTGTAAAAAAACCCGAACATTAATTCTTATCTAAATTGATAAACAAAATAAACCAAACAATGCTTGAACTCATAGTCCCTGTTTTTTGCAACACACATTTATATGGTCTTCCCTAATAAAAACATTTGTGCTGCCACAAACAGATGGACCTACAGTAACAGTCTTGCTGAATGCTAATGGATGCCTTAAGCAGAGGAAGGGAAATACTAGGATACCATGCAGGTTTACTGAACTCACCTGACAGAGGTGTAAAACCATTTTCTAGGAGCAGAGATGCATGCACAAAAGTAAGAACATGATTGCAAGTAACAGACTTTCATGAAATTAGACACATCTTCAAAATGAACAACAAAATATCATGATAAAAAGGTAAAATTTCAGGGTTCCTCACCTCTCGCTTTGCAAGCAGCACGTTAGGAACAATATGAGGCAGGCAGCGTCCCAGCATTAACATAACACTTTTTTCACTGTCTGCAATCCGAGATACCTAGAAAACCAAGTTGCTTGTTTGCTTTTTTAAAAGGCATAGGAACAGAAAAATGTCATTTAAAAGGAATAATAAAAATTGCAGCAGGTTGATCACTTACCAGAAAAGTATTTAATTTACTCCCACACATTAAGCTGTAAGTTTTTGATGCGTCAGTAATTTCAAAAGCATGAATCCACTTGTAGAGATTCAAAACTTCCCAGTAATTACACTTCTATCACTAGGTTTCATATTAAACATAAAATCCGAAAGTATATCCTTATTTCTTAACTTATATGCACATAGATTCATCACTCTGTCTATGTCTTGTTTCAAAGTAATTATTGCTTAACTATTGCTGCCACGCAAAATAAGGATCTTTTAGTTTATGTCAACTGGGAAATATACCTCTGATCCCAAACGGCTGTCTGCTGACATCCGACAGAAAGACAGTAGTGCTTGATGGAAAGCTGGTGACAACTTCCTGAAATATCATCAAAAAGGGAGGGGGGGAAAGCACAAATCAGAAAGGTGATAAAGCAAGTCCCCTCACTCTGGTTTAATCAGGTAGGTAAAATGACACCCAGAAAGTGTGTTTAAGTGATACATACTACAGAAGTTTTAAAATTATCTTTGACTTTTAGGGTGCTTAGTTTGTAGCAAGAAAAAACCTGAGTGTCCTAATTAAGAAGTTACTTTTAGTTCTAAAAAATATAACATCTTTCAAACTGCTGCACAGACAAAAATAGGACTAAAGCATGAAGAAAAGGAAGCTTAGGCAACACAAGAGGAAGCATACAATTATGCAAACGGGGTGGGGTGGGCACAGAAATCACAAGAAACAGTATTTTTGCTTAATGCTCTGATTCTGCACATTGCATAAAAGCATTTGAGTAGTCAGTTATGAATTTCAGGCTTAAATAGAGATTGCTCAACTGCCACTTTGGGATCTAATGCTGGATTCAAATGCAGCCAGAACCTCAAAATCAACCTTAACCTGCTGTCTAAGCCCTCATCCAGGGTGCATCTGCACAAGCAAGCACTGCCTCATGGCCACAGCCAGCACCAGCCAGCGCAGCCAAGCTACTCAAAGCCCTAAGCACACATATCAAACCCTGCTAACAGCCCCAAAACAGCCTTGTCTGCAGAGGATAATTGGGCAGAAATGTTCTCAGAGAACAATTACTGACCATTACATTAAACAGGCAAGCAGCAGCACCTGTTTTTCCCAGTAGTGCCAACTGCCTCTGCCTTATCTGAGGCCTGTACTTAGATGCTAATCTAACACTGCTTCAGCCACTATGTTTAAAGACCAAAAACACTTGTCTTCCAAAACATGCACAGAAAACGTTTCACCCATTACCATCATCTGCTGTTTGAATCCTCTAATCCTAAGAGGAGGGAATTCCTATTTCTTATGAGGAAACTGGTAGCATTTTGAACCCTCAAAAATGCACCTGAGCACACAAAATCCTACAAACAATTACGTGCATGGACATACATTTCATCTAATAGATTGAAACATAACACTTCTTACAGTAAATACACCCTTTTCTAATTGAAAAACACATTAAGAATCGAGGCTCCTACTTAAAATTATTTAAACTAATACAAGAGGGTATTGATACATATACCAATTTTCCTCTTCTTGCTACTTAGAAAATTACTTTAAATAAGAATTCTTATTTATTACTTCAAAACAATTTTTTTTCTTAACAGTACGGGTTTTCAAAGTACATTTTAAATTTTAATGACAGAAGCTTGTTTTAATTCTAATCAGCTTGGTTTTGTGAAGGTTCACTTGAAAGAAGTTACTAAACTACTTAAATGGTAGCCAGTTGCAAAGGACCTCTGTTTCACAATATGTTAGTCCTTATGCTGTAAAATATTACTGATTGACAGATTTACAGGCTCTACTCAAAGCTCTACAGTTTTTTTACACTGGGAGAACCTGAACAAGAATTGCAAAGCAGCAGCTTAACACTAACACAGAGGCAAGGCCTTGGCCAGCCCCTTGCCCAGGCTGTTCTTCAACTTGGCATTCATTCTGCAGAACATCAGATCCTTTCCCACTTGGAACCCTAATTAAAATCCTACATAAGGCCAAAAGTTCCATTCCCATTTTGCAGAGACTGAAAACTAAGCATGACAATATGTCCCTGAATTTCCCTGTGGGTTAAATAACAGCAAGATCTGGGCAGCATGGATCCTGTTACGATTGCTGGCTATACTTGGAGTCAAGAAAACTTCTCCTTAATGAAGTCCAACAAAATCTTTGACAGCTATGCTGGACAGAATGATGAAAGACCAAGGCCTCTTGCACACAAGTCAGTGGCAAGTCTCTTCAAGGGCCAATAGATGCCAGTAGTCAAGATGTTCAAATATAAGAAAATACAATGAATAAAAAACCCAAGCACTACTATTCTATTCTATAACTCTGGAACAAGAGTCAATTCACTCAAAAAGCCAGGACTGCTATATACAGAAAACACCTTGTATTTGGTGCAAATTACCACACACCTTAAATTAATTGAATAAACACATGTGGTGCAGTCTATTTAAACCACTGCTAGCGCTTTGTACTGCAATCTGTTAGTTGAGGCATTTTTCCAGCTATGGCCATGTCCTCATTTGCCAGCATGCACGCACGGCAGCTGCTCTGAGTACAGTCACACAAAGCAGGCTCACTTCCTCTTCTATCCTCTCTTCCCATCTGGGCAAGATTTATGCCAAGAATACACTTTATAGATACAGTAGGAACAATCTTGCCTCTTAGGATAGAGTCTTAGTTTTTAACCCTTAATACATTCTGAATAAACTATAGCAATTGTTTTCTACAAATAACCCTGTATTGAAATCAATAAATATCCAGCATTTCTACTGTGCTGCTTCTCCCACACATTTCAAAACACTTAAGAAATTATCTATTCTTTTAGTGAAAAAAACTACCGTATTATTACAAACCTAGGGCATAACCCAGGAAGAAAATTTAGTACTAGATACTGATCTACAAAACACTGTATCAAATATGCTTTCCTTTGACCCTTCACTGACATATTAAGCCCAGAGCAGAGTACAAAAATAGCTACATATCACATATGCATTACTTATTTCTGCAGTGAATTGCATTTGAGAGGACTTCTGAGTTAACTCAATGGGGATTCATGGCTTCACTGAACTACTTTTCAAATACATCCAAGTGTAGTTATATTTAAAACAGCTGTAAGCGGCAATATAAATGCTGTTCTTCGAGACTCTACTGTCATAAATCCCACTGGAAATACACAGCTCCTTCCTCACGCAGTGATTTAATCCTATTTTGATATACATCCTCACTGTCCCCAAAACCATCAATCTAATATTCATGCATTTAATGGCATCCAGCACTCACCGTTAATCAGAGAAAAAAGAAACTTGCAACAAGCCAAATGAAAGTAGGTAGACAAGTATATAGCAATCAATGCACAACAGCTGTAAGTTTTGATTACTACATAGTCTAGATTTTCAGATAGGATATGAAAGGAACTTTAAAAGAAAAAAAAAATCTGGAAATCTTAAATGGAACAACTAACCATTTCCCAGAAAGATCTAACCTGTTTTTCTTTCCTGCTAAACACTAGTATAGTCAGTTATAAGAGGAGAAATTTCTTATGAGACTCTAAAGTATTGTGTTCAGAAATCAGAAATCTTTCCTTCTGTCCAGTTCTGAAAGTTAACACTGAAAAAGTGGCCCTGACCCTATTAGTCAGTGCAATAAGTTCAGAAAATCCAGAAAAAGCAGGATAGTTAGGTTTTGCAAGAAGTTCTTTTTTTTTCGGTTGTTCTTTTTCTTCCCCCACTGCAAGCTTGCATTTATTTTTCCATCTGCACCGCACGTCACACAGATTTCTACTTGGTATTTTCAGATGGAAAGATAATTCTAGAAACAAATTACAGTATCAACACCAGCAAAAGATCACTAAGGGAACTGACAAAATACAAAGGATGGCTGCCTGCTTCCCTAGGAACAGTAACAGTAAGATCTTAAGGTGATCTACTTGCATCTCTTTGTCCACAGTGGTAACGATTAAAACCCTCATCATGTTTGTGGTCCGTGTTACTCCTGATGACTACAGTGCTCTATCTATCACTTAATGAACAAGTCACTTCCCCTCTTCACTATAAAAAACACTTGTACAGGTTGGAAAGGCTTTCTCAAAAACACTTACACACAAACTCAGCCTCCAAGTAACAACATAACATGAATACCCTATTTTAGTTAAAAGAATCATAGCAGCCCAGTGAAGGCTTGCCAAAAAATAAGAACTCAAAAAAGCAGTATATCATTAGATACCTTCCTGATAATTAAAAAATAAGTAAATGAAAAGTAGTACTGGTCTCTAGGAGACTTATACACATCTACACAGAGACAGTAAAATTTTTTTCCAGCAACTTTTCAAGCAGAACAGAAGAGAATTAGGGATTAAAACTTAAAAGATAATGGAACTGTATCTTGTCTTCCCATTCACTATTCTACCTATTTTTTTGTTGCAACAAACAAGACTGGTTTTAGAAACAAGCAGAAAATGAAAAGAAATTCTGAAACTTAATACTAAAACTGTAGGTTTGTCATATGTACTCCTTTTTAGAGAGATTAGAAACAATATAAAAATATCAGCACTGTACCCTAGAGGTATGTTAGGTCTTCTATTTGCCTTCAAAACACAAATGATCTATTCATTTGGCAGAATTTCACTGTTAGAAAAACATCCACTGATTTCACAAGAATTTTTAATTATAGCAAGCAGTTTACAACTTATCACTAACCTATTAGGTTTATCAAAGTGGACTGCGGCTTTAGATGATGGAGCACACGAGGACAGTTTCTCTGTCTCTTTAGAGGGCACAGAATTTAGCATATTGTCTTTAGAAGTCCTTGAATCCACTTCAGCTGGTAAAGCAAGGCTTGTTTCCTCAATGTTTCCATGTTTATTGTCATTCTCAGAGCTCTTGATATCCAAGTACCGTCCATTGTCCTCTGAGACTGTGAGAGGCACTTGTTTTAAAGAAGGATGGGGAGCTACACCATAAACTGTTGACACAGCAAAGTTGTCATTCTTAAGAAGATCTATTTCACTGAAAAAGCAAAATATGAAATATTTTTGCAGCTTTCATGCAAATGCTGTTCAAATTACATGACTGCAGCACAGAAATAAAGACAACACACTGAAGAGCTCAACATACTCAAGAGCTTCCTCTTCAATTCATGTACAGTTAAAAATTCCTGTAACAGAAATAACTCTTATCACACAAACTGTTCAAATAAGCACTAGTTTCATTGAGTACTTTAGTAAATAATTAGTAGCAGGAAAACTGTTGAACTCTGAGTGAGTGAATCAATGAAACAAGTAACAACAGTTTTATCTCCTTCTGCTTGAAATCTGAGCACTGAGACACAAATTGGCACATGGCAGAACTTGATCTAGGATGCAAAACTTAAAATACTACAGTGGTGAATCAATATGTACTATCCTATCTGGCTTTCAAACAATATCTATGCAAGTCAATAAAGCCACTTAAAATTTATGCACTTTCCCACATGCTGCATTAGTACACCTCTTAAGAGGAATGATATCTTTTGGCTTACAGAATGATACATTTTGACCAAACTTTTAAAGGTTTCATTTTTTTGCTGTTATTAAAGATACTGTCATGTTTACTAGTCTTGCTCTTCAGAAAGAAAAACTGTATTGACATCAGATGTTAAAACAAGCATCTTTCCGGCAGTGTTTGCAAGTTGTACACACTAAGGAGTGACATAAAGCTTACTGAAGAGAAAACCTGCATAAAACACATGATTCTGTCTCCAAAGAAATAAAGAAGTTATATTGAAAGAACAAAACTGATTACAAAATTAAATTATATAGGTAATAATAGGGAAATAGTCAGTTTGAAGTCTCTTCCTTTTTCTAAATCAAATACCATTTACTGAAAAGGAAAGACTGCCCTGCCCTGAAGAATTCCTACTAATATCCTGTATCTAAGTTATGTTTTCATATATGTGCTAGAAAAACACTGAGAAGTTATCCAACATTTATCAGCAGTGAAGTCAGTTGATAAATACGTACCTTTCGAGTCTTTGGATTTGTTCCATCAAAGACCATTTCTCACTGTTTAACACACTAATTTGATCTTCTAGTTTTTGCACTATTAAACATTGCTAAACACAAGACAGAAACAAAAGAGTTTAGTACAATAGAAGTTTAGTACAGCAAACAGCTATAACATTTCTTCTGTACAGTCTTACTTCTATAGACTGTGGTGTTGTTTCAAACACAGGGACGGTCCCAAGTATAGGAGTGTCAGCCTCTAACTCATCATCTTCTACACCAACTGATGCATCCACCACGTCTCTTGCAGTAACATGATGGTTTCCAAAGTCACGGTAGAGTTGTAACAGGTCAGGAGGTTTTGGAATGTTCAATCCTACATCATCCCAAAGTTCAAAATCCTTCAAAAGAATAAAAGAAACTAAAGCATACAATATACGTCCTTTTATTTTCATTTCTCTTCCTCATTTGACCACAAGTGATGCAATGCCAAAATAATTACATCATGATTGCATTGTAGTAAACCAGATTGAAGCTTAATTCAGCAGGAAACAATAGCAGAGGAAGGATCCACTTCATGAACCAAAGCAGTTTCACCCTAAAAGCAGCTCAAGGTGACATGCTAAAGACAAGACCTTCCAAAATCGCATAGGCTACCTCTTTTCTCCTAAGACATCAAGACTTTTCAGAATCAGAAATAACGCTGCTCAAATTCTAGCAGAAGCCAATGCATTTGATACAAGGTGGAGATACTGGTTTGATCTCATTTCATTCACAAGTACAGGTGTAAATTCCCTGAGGCAGATAGTCACAGTATCACAGAATCATTTAGGTTGGAAATGACCTCTGAGATCACTGAGTCCAACCTTTGACTGATCATCACCAGGTCAACAAGACCAGAGCACTAAGTGCCATGTCCAGTCATTTCCTGAAAACCTCCAGGGACAGTGACTCCACCACCTCCCTGGGCAGTCCGTTCCAACATTTATCATTTAACATTTCTGTGAAGAAATTCCTCCTGATGTCCAAAACAGTTCAAACAGCTCTGTAGATGACTGATAGTGTGGTGCAAACAAGGGCCTCCTGTCTCAAACCGTCACTCTATCTTCTTCCTTTTCTCACTGACATGTTATCATCCTGTTAGTACAAGATTATTCCAAGTCTGTATATATAAATATGTATGTGCACTGTTACACAAGAGTTGTGACAGTCTCTCCAATGACATTAAGTATTTGTTTAAACTTTTTTCCTACTGTTCACTATAGTGAAAAAATACAGCCTTCACTATATTTTTTCCATAGTCTGGTTGCATACATTTATTTGAAGAAAGATTATTTTCTGAAAGTATTATGTGAACAATGTAGAAAAAAATGTGCCTACTATTTGTTAATTGCAGTATGTTTATCTTTACCTTTTAGAATTAAGAATTTTGCTTTTTTTTTTTTGCTAATTGTCTCACAACGCAAAACGTTCTGTTGAGAACACAAATAATAAGGATAAACTATTAATCTTTTCTCTTTTGGGGGCTATATTCTCACAAGTACTTGGATGTTAAGTGCAAATATTCAGTGGAGGTGGATGATTCAGAAATTCTATTTAACAACCTATTTGCTTTACACATTAGGAAATGAAATGTAGGAAAAATATAGGAGGACCACTTACAGACATAACTGGATGAAGTTCAATATTTAATTCTTCCGGTAATATTCCAGTTTAGTGATGAATACTTACTGAGTGTTATTGTTACAGAGTGTTTTGCCTACCCAGAAATAGTCAGAATGTAATTAGAACCTTCCAAACATTTGCAGATATTCTTCCCATCAAAGGCAAGCCAACAGATACATAAAACTAATCATCTTAAGAAATACGCATCCAAGCACAGCTATATTGGCAAAGATTTAGGAGACCACCTTATTACCAAGAGTTTCTTCAATACTGTACTCAGTATCATGGGGTGATTAGGCATACTCACACACACACACATACATACGCCTAGAAGAAAACCAAGGAGTAAATTCTATATCCTGCACAAGTCAACTGAGTAGGATTTAAGGAGTAGGTTATGTTTGAGATCTGGATCATTGAGTTTAACTGAATGAGTGTCCCACCGACATCCAAGAAAGTATGTAACTCACACTATTTCACTTCTTGTTTTGCTTCCTTTAAAGAATGCAAGCACTCTGTCTCCTTCCTACAAATTTCGGGAAACTACTGCTCAAACTGCTGTGTTTTCAAACCATGGTTTCTATACAAAAATGCTAACATATTTAACTCTTAGAGTACTCCTATATATGAAGTGAACTACATGCACAGGAAAAATAATTTAAGTTCACTTATGACAAGATCAGAATATGGAAAGCAGGCACGTAAAAAACCCCAAACAAACTCACAATCAAACATTACCTGATCATGATTTTCATCTGAAAATGTTATTGATGTAAGTTTGTAACTATTCTTCAATAAAAATTCATTAACTAGGAAGTTTAGAGCTCTTTTCTCAAGAGGTCTGATTGGCTCCTGGAAAAAAAAAGAAAACAATACACTAGAACTTTGGTTTATCCTCCTTTCAACTACGGAGGCATAGTAACATTAAAATCCATGCAAAGCTCATTTATCACCACCAGCCACCTACCTGAATTTCAGGACTTGATTTATAATTTTTTCGTTCCTGCAAAGGAACTTCATTTTCTGGGGAAGAAAAAAAAAGTAACTAAATTTTATTCTCTCATAGATGATGAGCTCAGCTACTTCTACATTGTTTTAAGTAGAGACTTAAGAAAAGGTTTATGTACACCACCTGCAGCCTGAGTCAGGTTGGCTCGAAGGGCCTGTATGGTCTCCTTGGCTTTCCGCAGTTCAAACTCCAGGACTGGACAGGGATTTGGATTAAACACACAAAGGCATCCAACCAAGGCAAGGGAAACAAAAATAAAATATAAAAAGCAAGGATGGGTGTGAAAAAAAAGATACCGTTTGTATTAAACATAAAGCATGCAATCTTTATGGAACTTATGAACACATGCAGCAGAGTTGGTCTGAAAGCAAACTGGTGAACATTTTCCATAGTTTCACTGACCTTAGGTTAGCTAAGTCAAAATTTCAAGCTGTCTGACAAGGACTCGCTGTAAGGTTTTGGGATAATATTTGGGAGCTGATGCTGTCCAATGTTTATTTTCTTGGGGCAAGGGGAGTATGTGAGCAGTCAGAGCACAGATCTAAATGAAGCAAATATGTGGTGGCAGCAGAGGAAGCTGTCTCCATGTAGCAAAGCTTAAACCATGAAGTGAATGTATAGTCCCATTGAAACTACAGACTTTTTTTGGGGGAAAAAAAAAAACCATACACCAGAATTTTAGTAGTTTAAATGGGAGTTCTTGAAACATACTATTTTACTAAAAAGAATAACCTCATTCTAAATTTCTATTTAAAAATAGCGGATTTTTAGGAATGGTCTACAGTCAATTAAGATTTTAAGTTCAGCTCATTGAATTCAAATGAAGAAACGCATGAGACCAAAAACACCCCAAAAAATGCAGCTCTTCTGCAGTACTTATAAAGAAACTTGAAAGAAAAAAATCTTTGCACCATTATTCTTGAAAGTTTACAGTGATCTTCAAAAATCTAGAGTCAGCTTTAAATTCAAAAATACTTCTTTCTAGCTGCTGTTATCACCTACTTCACCTCTCCACTCCCCTAGTCACTGTTACATTTTACTCATGTTTCCTCCAAAATGGGCCAGTGATGACTTGCATGCACTGGGATTTCATGCGTTTTGATGCTGAGGTCACATGTATATGGTGGCTTCAAATTTTAACCACCTGGACCTTTGCAAAACATATAGCAAAACTGTTTCTTTTAACAGTTAAAACATCTAAGGAAATCACATCACAGTTAGAACATCTAAGGAAACCTATGTAAGAGATTAACAAATAAATACATACATTTCACTAATTCTCAGATTACTCAAATCACACTTAAATATACAGTTCCCAGAAGGAAGGACTCTTAACTAGAAGAGATGAGCACAGAACACCTACATGCTAAAGTGTTAGATGACCTATTTAAAATTGTTTCATATCTACTTTATTCCATGCAAAATGAAAAATATTTTAGTGACTTTTAACAAGAAAGTTTCAATGAGATTTTTAGTCACTGCCTGGGAACAATTTAATGTGGCATTTTGAAATATTTACACAGAGGACAATGCACACAGTAGAAACACTGCATTGGTCCTTGCTGGTAAAAAGGGTTACTGAAGGCTGTAAATAAAATAATTTCCTCTTTTGAGCGTCTGTTACTAAGACTCTTTTGCTAAATAGCACTCATGGAAAAAAGATTCACTCAGTTTGCAGTTCTGCATAAAAACTGAAGGAGTAACTACAGTACACCACATTTGCTACATGAAAGTAACTTGTTTGATGCACAGAATTTTACTGCAGCAATACAAAAGCGCAACTGAGGATACAATGAATAAAATATGTAAAATCTCTCTAGTATTCAGCAATGCTGATCTGCAAATACTTCTGTGCAACAAAGTCAGAAAATGCTCTCATGGTAAAGTACCTAATTTTAGCACTTCCTTGCAATTGAGTCACTTATTCACAGTTAGTTGTAAGATACTAATTTGTTACTTTTTGAAAATTTTAAAGAACTCAAATTAAGTAATTTTTCTTATGGAAATGACTATGTGTTAATATTTTGCTCTTGTAAAATATTTTCAGAGACCAGAACAGTTGCAGATCAGGAGTGCCCTGCACTAGAATGATATAAATCATAAAAAAAGTTAGAAAAACAATGCAAACTATAAAAACTCAGAAATCCAATTAAGAAAAATAGGAATAAGACATGTCTGAAGGCGTAGAAAGCCAAAAAACTCATCTCAGACAAACCCATGTCAGACGGCAAGAATTGATTTTTAGTGAACTGTAATGATGCTGAAAATTCTTAGAAGTCATTAGGACTTTACCCATTCAACCATAAAGTAGATTACTCTGCTGCATGTTTCTGTTACATAGTAGAATATTCTAGACACAATATATTTGAGAAAGCTGTCACTTCGTAGCATGTCACAACAGCCGCATAATTCTAGCACAACACAGCGTTCTTACAGTTGTACCTCATCTAATCTTACTAATGCCATTATAATTGTCATCATACAAACCTTGATGTTTTCAATTCAGTCACAAATGTAGCTTTTATTTGAAGAAGTTTGTAGGTGTTTATATAATCATACATGCAAATAGCTATAATGTAATTTCAGTCAAATGTTAAACTGTGATTAAAAGCTCTTGAAGTTCGGAGTTAAGAAATGTGATCTTCTGCCAAAAAATGTAATGATTTTTAACTCAAGATGTACCAATGCAATCAACACTAGAAATCCCCATTTGTTGATTCTAAAGCATTCTCTTAAATCAAAAGGCAAACTTTTAGCCCCTTTCTTTGTAACCACTATGAAGTATTGGCTTTTGACATAAATGTCCCCCTCTCCTGTTACAAAGCTGATACGCCTTCAGGATCATTGATAAAGCCAGCTAAAGTTTAACTTCATGCTTCACTGGGCTGATAACATGTAGAACTCCTAGAACTTGGTGAAGGAGCTGACCCTCCTTAAGAAAGATACACAAAAGTTTTGCTGAAGACAGCCTAGGAAAGGAAAGAATCAAACAGATACTCCTCTACACCAGGAAAGCAGAGAACAGAAATTTAGAGCTGTGAGGTTGGTTAATCTTTCTACAAGGAAAGCGCATTTCAAAACAATTTGGTTTGCCTTAGGGGAGAGAACTATTCCAAATTTCAATGGCTCTTCTACTTTTTCTTTATTAAAAATTTCTAAACACTACAGCCACCATCCCCAAAAAAATTACAATGACTGACTTAAAATGGGTGAATTTTTCAAGCAAGCAACAATGCAATGGACCAAGGTTTTCAGATCAGGCATTTTTAAATGTTTCAGTTTTCATGAGGCTAATTTAACACACCTTAAAAGAGAAGTGCATATCTGGAATAAGTAGTTTGTCTGCTGAGCTTTGGAATTTCAAAATTTAGCTTTTTCACGAGTCTTATTCTATTGACTCACATTTGTTAATGACTTCTTAAGTTATTGGATCATAGATTCAGAAATTACCTATGAAGAACAACCTGCAATTTGGGATTGAACAAGTTGAGATCTGCATGAATAGCAGTCTTGTTAGGCCAAGGCCAAAAAGTTGAGGAAATACACCGTATTTCTAAAATTATCCAGCACTTGCATTGTATAAGCAGTATTATTTCTAATTATATTAGAATATTACATTCTACATATGAATTATCTTGTCAGACTTTTGCATACTTCACTATGAAGTACTCAATACTTCAGGTAACAGTAGAAGGGTAGTTTTATGTTGTGATGCCACTATATGGCATTTAGACATTTTCTTTTCAAAGTAGTTGTCCTCCGAATTATTAAGGGCCCCTGTGCTTACCCAGTTTTCCTCAAACTTTCGTACTGTTACAAGCTTGGTGGTTTGCTCCTTAACTGCCATTTTGAGTCCTTCTTCCTTGCCAAGTAAATGTAGAACTCCAGATGTCCTAAATCATGCCCTCTAAAACACGTATGACATCCCATTATGTTGGTTGAATCTGTTCATTTTGAATCAGAAGAAATCAGAAGAAATTTAAATCCTCTGACAACAGTTAGCAATGAAGCCACTGTCACAAACATAGTTCAGGACCTGGTTTTCCAATTCCCACTTTCCTGATACAAGTAGTAAGAAAAAAAGCGGCTTTGAAATGTGAAACACTTCAGAACATAACACAAATAGCCCTGAACCAGAAAGTTGTACTTCAGCACAGATGACTACCACACTACAAAAATTAAGACCAGCATGAAGGTTCACAAGCAAGTAACAGAGAACTTCTTGTCACTCTAATAGTGGAGAGGCCAACACTTCACCTGGTAACCCCATTAATGCTTTTAAGTTAATTAGAAGGACCAGCTACAGAGAAGATCTGAACTACAGCAGAATTGTCTTCAGGTTCAACCCTTGGAGACCTTCAACCTGGAAGGAAATTTAAGAGGCTTACAGCTGCTTCAGAGGGCTTAAGAGAGGTAATGGGAAGACAAAACCAGATCTGCTTTCAGGATGAACAAAGTGCACACACAATGTTAGCTTGTGATTGTTGTATTACAGATACCTTTTGTGTTCTGTTTTTTTAGTTTTGCTTGTTGATTATTTTTAAAGATTTTCCTCTAATTTTGATGTGCACAATAGTACCTACCAAAAAGCACAAACAAAAGGGGTCTACAGAAAGCAGAAACTGTGAGCCTAAGTCCAGATAAATGAAATTCTCAAAAATAATCTAGTGTTTCTTGAACCTGTCTCTTTCTGTCAAATCTTATTCTGCTAATCAGAGATACACAGCCTAGCTGGAAATCAATGCTAACACAGGGAAATCTGAGAATACATATGATTGAAATGGAGTTTGATTATAAGAATGAATTTTATCATCATTGAAAACACAGCATGTATTTTTAAAATTATCAGATTCTCAGAACAGCTGATGTCACAGGCAGGTTAGCAATAATAAACATTTTGAATTATGCGAAGTAGGGGGTTTAAGTTGGCAAGGCAAATTTGAGATGTGGCAGAAGATTCAGCTCCTTTGACTGAATGTCAGACAACCTATTTAAAGCAAATAATGTGGGTATTCAAGTTAGGCATACCTCTATTAAACAGAAAGAGAATAGGTTTTCCATTTTCTAACTCTTTTACGGAAATTATGAGTATTTGGAGGAGGTTTACTAACCCTAACAAATCCTTCAGGACTGAGTTTATCCTAGCAGCAATTATTTCAAGCACTTAATACATGAGTTTGAATTCAACACGTATCAGTCTTAGAGAACAAGTTGTTTCCATCTAGTAAGTTGCAAGTGGTAAGGATGCATTTTGGTTTTTTTCAGCTCTAAGTGGATTACAAATGTATTATCCAAATTGCTACATAACTCTCATATACATTAAGATCAGGTAGATGAAGAAGAAAATTAATGTTTTCTAAATTGCAGTTAGTTTTGTCATACTTATCCATATTCTGACTGGCTTCTGTGACTTCCATCATTTCAGTCAAGCTGATAATAATATTAAAGATGGTACTCACTTAGCTTCCTTCTATTAGATTTCCCAAGTGAAAAGCTCACAGCAACTCGTCAAAACATGTTTGCTTCTCGGCCAAATTTGGATTCTAATGCCAGATGGAATGAAGCGGGCTAATAGTTTTTAAATACTGAAATCAATTTCAAACAGGAGTTGATACAATAATTTCCAGGAATTTTTGCATTGTTAAAATAAAAACATCTGGCAGCAAAGTCTACCACTATCCATAATGGGCAAATGGAGTATAGTGGCTTTGGATGATATATGCCCACATTTTTTGATTTGGGGCTTTCTAACATTGCCAAGATATAAAAGTATTTGTAAAGTGGATATGCTACAAGCTCAGTTTTAAAGTCCATATGACTTGCAACGAGTTTACCAGTTTCATTTAGCGTCTGGTGTGCATTTATTTCCTATCTTTCATTTGATATGATAGGGAACTGATATGGAAATCATGTGTTCTGTCCAAACAGTAAAAAACAAAGATAGCAGCATGAGAAAGGCATTTACAAAGAGGAACTATTCAAGCCTCATTCTCAGAACTATCAAAAGAAAAATATGACTATTAGATCATGGTCACAAGCTTTCACAACAGACTACAATTTTATCTCCTAAACATCAAAAGCTCTTAACTAAAAAGAAAGAATTTTGGAAGAAATAAGCAAAATGGACTTCCAGTTAGGTTTCAAAGTACATTTGCAGCTAAGAACAACTTCAAAAGCAGAAGTTACAAGCCAGAGTTTGTTTAAAGAAGGAACTGGATTTGCAAAATTTTTGAAACCTCTGCTGACATAATTTTTTAATGTGCAAATTAAATACTTATCAGTTTTTGAAACTGCTCAGGAAGATGGCTTTGAACAGAATTGAGGCCAAATATTTTAAGCAATTATGACCAAACCAGAATTTTAAGCAGAAACAGGACATTTTTGAAAACTTCCAGTCTTTACAAACATCAAGAAATAATATCCAGTCTTGCTTCATTCAAATTATATTCCTTTTTAAGAACTCTTTCAATTCATCTCTAAAAGAACACAGAACAGTAATGTAAATATCCTGACATACAATTTCCTCATCAATTACCTATGACAGCAGTCAATCAATATATGGTAATTGTCAAAAATCTCAATAAATTTTAGGATATATTTAATTAAACTTAATACTTAATAATTAATATTTAATTTTAGGATACATTAATTTCATACTGGAAGTAGTCAGTATTTTGTCATTAATGCTCTGTCAGAAGATTACTGGTTCTACTGGATGTCAATTCTGATGGGTCTATATTTTCTATAAGCATCTCTAAACCAATTCCAAAGACAGCTCCAAGCAAAAATCAAACTAGCTCTCTCAGTAACACTGTTGTCAAGAAATACTGCCTAGAACCAGGAAAAATCTACTAAGAGAATGAAAATAAAATACTGGGATTTTGCTTATTTCTTCCTTGCATTCCAGGACACAGGTCACAAATGCCTGGGTTTCTTAAACACAATTTGTTTAGAAGATTAGTTGTCTCTTTACAACTATTGCCTCCTTGAAAAGAATTACATAAGTTGAAAAAGAGAGCAGCTAGATAGTAATAAGAATCCAGAGGTTTTCATATAAATTGAAGAATAGTAAGTTCCCATAGCTCTAGACCAGAGCACCAAAATACCTGGATTTGCTTCATGTTTGTGAATTTAATCCAGTCCTTTAACTCAGCAACACTGGGTAAGAAAAATGAGATTTTCCTACCATTTCAGACTGACCCAGAGATGAAATTTCAGAATCAAGATCCTTTACAGAACTATGTTTCATCAGCTTTTTTGTTGCTTGGTGGTTCAGAGTAGAGACAACAGGGTGGGGAACAGAGACATAGCAACTCACATCACTCCAGGTGCCACAAAGCTTAACCATGTGAGCAGAAGTCACAGCACAGACAACTTGCATGTGCTCAGGATATTGAACAGTACTAACTGGCAAGAAGTAAACACAGTTCTGTAGCTGTTTCTAGACAGCTTTTATGGGTTTCTTGATGGAAGCTGTGAATAACTTAATACATGAACTTGGAAAAATCCCTGGACAGAGAAATATGGCTCCCATGCAAAAGTGACTACTAAAATAATTTCAAATGTAAGAGAAGGTTCTGCCTTTGATGATATAATAGATTCTAAAATTAAAAGTGCCACAGGCACTTTTAAAAGCAAGAACAAGAAGCAAAAAAGACACTTCTCTAAACCAATCTTGTACAATCAATGAATCAAATGGGAGAGAAAGGCACTGCAATTAAAATTTGCAGCAAAGAAGATTTATGGAACTGAATAAATCCCAAATTTGCTCTGGGTTTGAAAATGTTTATTTGATCTCCATGATAGCTATATTTAAGAGACGACTTGCAATAGATCTTTATGTCAGAAAGCTCTCACCCATGCAGTAGTCACAGACCACTATGCAAAATAATTTAGTATATGTTTCAGATTAACAGTAGTAGTCAGTAAGCAATATCAAGATACAATTCTACTGTCAAAAGCTAGGCACAGCTTTCAAGTATACTGCTTTTTTCTGCACTGGTAATATCTGGAATCATACAGAAGTACTCCTGCCTGAATATTTACAGAAATTACAGCAGAAGTGTCTAAAACGTGATGGTACCAAGTACCCAGTTAAATCACCTCAGTGAAATCTTACCATCTTCAGAAATGTTAATTTAAATATACTTATGCTAGAAATAACAAGTCAAACAGCAAAATTAACATTCTATGATTCCTAAAACATAGAAAACACTTACCTGCTACTCTTTCATCTGTTTCTCTATTGCCATCATCAGAGTATCTTGCAAAATCTAAAGAATCAAGAGTACTGATGCTTCCAGCACGATCTTAAGGGGGAGAAAATAAAAAAAAAATATCAGAAAAAAATCCTGAAGAGCTGCCTAGATTTTACAGAGACAGTCAAAACATCAACTCATTTCAGAAATTATAAACTGGAGGCTACATGTTCTTCAAGACCCAAGTTTTACTGCATTTTCTAAAGGTCTGTAAATAAAGAGTGCATCAGTAAATCAGAACCAAAAATGCAGCACTACAGCCAGTTCACTGAACAGAGACTGCAAGAGATTCTTGCTTCCCCTAAAAGATGGCATTTCTAGCCTGTCCACAGCAGATGAGGAGCAGTGCATTGTAGCACTTCCCTTTTCCACAAGGGCCAGATACTTTGGCTTGGACGCATAGGTGAGAATGTGCAAGGAACCAAACTGTTGTGTGACAAGTTTCAAGCAGTTCCCACTTAACAGAAATCTGTAACTGCTTCAAATGCTCTACTTCCTTTTCCCATTTTTAGTATTTTAAGGCATGTCAACATGACCCAATACTTTTTTTACATATCTCCTAATCTAGCCTTTAACTTCAGTACATACCCATGTAATCAACATTTACTAAGGAATGCAGTATCTAACAAAAGCAAAGGAAGCACAGTTCATGCTATTGCAGGTATAATATTCACACTCTACAATTAAATTCTTAATTTAAAAAAGAAAAAAATAAAGAAATTCAGTAACCAGCATAAGGTTTTGATTTGACCTTGACATTTTTCATTTCAGGGGAATGGAAAAGAAAAAGCCATCAACCAAAATGTAATTTTGGGAAGTCTGTTGAAGTACACATTTGTCTTTTTATTATAAAAATGCACAAATTACTTGGTAACAGAGCTCAGAAGAAACTGAACACATTCCTAGCACAATTGAACATACAGAAATTATATTAAGTACCTTAGTATCTTTCCTCTCTTTTTGAAATTAATTTATATGTAGCACTTCAGAAATAATTTTAATTACATTAGAACTGTTGTCACATTAACAAAGAACAAACTCCACAGAGCTGTCAAAAAACCTCGTATCTGTCAGTGGAATTAGAAGCAATTTCATCACTTGTCAGTCAAACTCTGTCATGACTAACATCATTAAGTATTTAACTTCTCCTCACATTCTGCATTATGTAAAAAAGGGAGGGGAAAAAAAAAACTTAAAAAAATTTCTATTAATGAGTTTCTTTTGCACCTAAGTTCTCCTGTAAGGTCTTGTGACATCCTCTCTACATACAGACCAGCACTGCACTCAAATAAGAACACCTGAATTAAGACTGATTAAAGCATTTACACTGAAAAGATATAGAGAATACTAAACTAACCAACACTAGCACAGTTACAGAATACCAAAACTAAAGTGCCTGAAAACCCTAACTTGTCTGTTCCATGGACATAAAGTATATGACGGTATACAGTTTATAACTAACCACAGGGTTTTTTCCTTTTACAATGCTTTCCCATCTAAACAATGAAACACACTGCTGCTCCTCAGGGAGTCTCTATTCAGTCATTGGTTTTAAACCTCATTGTTCATGTACAGGTTCTGATCTTATCTTTTTAATTTTTTTCAGACATTAATCTGATTTAGTAATTCTCTGTAGGCTGTTCTATATAGCTTAGCAACACAGCACAAACTCTTCTTTTCACAGCATCTTTGGAAAATGGACTGTTGTGAAAATAAACCAGCGGGGAGCCACATTTGGAGGGATTAAGTTCAAAAGTAAACAGGAATTTTGCATGCACAGTGTCAAAGTCTTTGGAACTGACTTTTCAAAACACCAAACACGTTGATGAGTAGATATTGCTCCAACTCATTTCACTGGGAGCTGCAAGATCATTTATTGAAATCAAATTCAAGACAACATTCAAATGGAGATCTCAATGAAAAGATGATGTTTAAGAGAGGTGACGGAGTCTCACATACAGCATCACTATAGCAAACGCAGAAATAAAACTGTTCCCCCTCCTGCAGTCTTGCCATGTTCACAGATCAATTTTCTAATTCATCTGTGAGCAGAATCAAAGAAACATCAGAGAAACAATGCTCAAATTTTCAACTTAAGTCAACCACACCACAATTACTGAAGCATTCAAAGCCATAAGCAACACAAACTTTTTTCATAGTGCTGCACTTCAGAGGCCAAGGCTCTCCCCTGAAAACTGATAAAACAAATCTACAGATAAAACATAAACTTATTTGCCAAAGGCAAAAACTTATTGAAAAACCCCAAACCACCAAAAACCAGTTGCCTAGGAAAAAGCAGGGGGTAATCACAATCTTTGTCAGGATGTAACAACAGAAGCTGTTTAAAATCATACCAGCAGCTGTGAATCCAATAACTCATAATATCTATCAGTTCTACAACCTTAATGCTCCTATAGGAATTCAGCAACACCAAGGGGGTTTACAATTTCAACACCCAGAAACTGCCTTAAGCACCACACCTACATGCACAGTAGCAATTTGCAGGGTTGAAACTTGTACGTTCAGAATTTAGACTTCACTTTATCATTACAGGGTTCATAATAAAAGCAAACATCTGACTGCCTTTTCATACAGGCCAGCATTATGAACATACACAAACATCTGGATTCAGATTGATTAAACCAAGATCTGCTACGGAATATCAGCCTCATGGCCTGTTTCTGACCATTATTTCACTCTGCCAGGAATGCTGATCCTCCTTCCCGTTACAAAAGTACATGCCCATTATCACACCCTCTAACCCAAGATACATCATTATCAGTACAGTCAATGCACACAGGCACTGCCGGCCAAGACTGTGCTGAACAGTGAAGAGCAGAGAACAGGCCATCACCTCACCTCCCTAAAATGTCACTGGTGAGGAACTGTGTCTGTGGCCTCACTCCTTACCACTGTCTTTGTAGGCAGTCATCAGCAGAGGCTGAACTCCTAAAACTAATGCCATTGTCCAGAAAATCACAGAAAATCTTATAACCTCGTATTTTACACTTCCATAAAGGATGTACCTGCTCTGCAAAGGATCAGAGGGTGTAAAAGGTACCTCCCTGCTGGCAGCACAGCAGCCTCATTTGTTAGGAAAATGGGCAGGGCTGTTTGAAGGAAAGGAATCAAAGGGAAGGGCTGTGCTCAGTGACACAGCTCACCTGAGGAATGTGAAACATCATCATTTGTCTGAAGTACAAATTGTTGTATTCCAGGACACTAAGTGGAAGTATTTAAACTACAGGATTCAGAAAAGAGAACTACTTTCCGAATTGAAAGGGGGGAAAAAATATTTTTGAGAAGAAAACATACACTTATTCACTTTATCTTTTTAATAAAAAATAATGTTAGCCTTAAGTTATTTGGCAAAGAATATCAAAGCAACCTCTTGTGGAGAAAGTGCTGAAAAGAAGTACACTTTGGCTACAATCTGCTTCTTTCCCAGAAAGAAAAGCAACGTGACACAGCAGTGGGAACCCATTTTGTTGTCTGGGTATGTGCATTCTTACCAACAGTATCCTGTGCATGGATTTTAGACTTCTTTCTTTGAATTAAAACATTTTATAATTAGCAATTCCTTTTTGCTAAAAGCTTTCCTAGTGAATAGTGGCAAAATAATTGCTGTCAGCTTCGTGTTTCAGAAACAGTAAAAGCAAAGTTTTTGACAAGCAGGTATAAACAACTGCAGAACATGGATCACCTCAATATGGAACAAGAAAGTGCCATGAGTGCATAAAGAAGTGAAAGAGCCTTAGGCTTTTCACTATTCATACCAGTGAAATGCCAGGAGACAGATAATAAAGGAGAGCCTGTGCACAGATCTTGTCTCTTACCTTTACCACTGGAAAAGGATGAGCAAAATCAGAATGCCAAGATTCATATACTCAAAGACACTCAAAGCTAAGAAGTTTTTTAATCCATTTGTTAAAAAATGCAATGCATTTAATTTCATTTGTAAAGTTTAAAATTGGGTTCAACACCACATTCTGCGTATTAACTTATACAATCTTTTAAAATATTGCTTCACTCCAGAAGAAAGGAATTTTAATTCTTTTCTTATTCCCAGAACTGCCACCAGTATGACATGCAGATTTCTGCTGACAGCTTCTGTTCCCTAGGCTTATATTCAGCTCTCCCTGAAAGTTGAGCATAACTACCAAAGCAGGAAAATGTAAGGAAATCTCAAAGTGATACGTTCCCTTCCACTGACATACGTAATACAAAAAAGGTTACGTGTCATTCACTCTGATGGTAAAAAGAGATTATTTTTACCAGTTTACTTAACAGACACCAAGAAGGATCATATTAGCCATTATTTTCCTATTAGCCATATTGTCACAGTACATGAATTAGGCAGAAATAAGTTGCAATCTTCTATAAATTGCATTAAATAATCTTAGCATGCACATGACACTGTAAATCAGCTAAAAACATAAATTAAGTGATATTACTTATTGATAAGAAGGCTCAAGAAAAAATATTTTAAAAATTAAAACAATGTTTTAGAAGCTATTTGAATTTACTTTTCAAACATCCAAACTGATTTTAAAAATTACTAGTTGATAAAGCAGCCCAGTTGTCATATTTCCTCTAAAATCACGGGAAATCATATCATCATGTACTAACAACCAGAGCATATGAAGACCAAGAACTCCACATTTTTCCCTGAAATTCAAAGAGAAGAAATGATACTATGCTTGTACAAGACAGATTCACTTGGCATCTCTAACTAAATGTTCACTTGTACTGAAAAATACCTGTAACCCTGAAACCAGCTTATTGCCGTATTTTAAACTGCTGAAATAGCTGGCTAACCACATTTTAAACTGATCAGAGAAATAACTGGTTATTGGAAGTTGGGCTTTGGTCAGCATACACATGGAACTAAAAGTGAATCCTTCCCAGTCAATATCAGAGCAGCTTCCCACCGGATATTGCACATACTAGGGCAATATATTTCCTAGTTTAAGCCAGACTTTACATGAATTATATGGAGGATGAAACAGCTGCAGGCAGATAGCTCACACATATCACAGGGAGACACAACCATTTGTTCGGTTTTTTTGAGATAGTAAAGGTCTGGATAATAACTTATGCCTATCATGCTATTTCAGGGCCATCAGCTGGACTCCAACATCCACCTTCACACATGACTATTCAGAGAAGAAAAAACAAACATGACTTTGAGAAAAACTCCCACAACCAAACAAAAAAATCACTCTTTGAAGACATTATACCTGATTGCTTAACACAATTCTATTTGTCATTTACCGTTGCATTATCAAACAGGAACAGACAACATACCACAGGCTTGGAAAGAACACTGTTCGTGCTATTGGATACTACCAAGATCGTATCAAGAACTCTGAATACTCATTCAAACAGAGCTCTGCTTCCAGAAGCATGGAATTTTTATTGCATTTAGTCTTTTTCTTTTTTTTTTTTTTTACTTTAGAGAAAGTTAAAATGTTTTAACAGTAGTGTTATAAGCATCCTACGAGCAACTTGATCCACCAGTAATAATGTTATCTGATAATAATACACTCTTTTCACTAAGTTAAATTTTCACTACATAGGATTTCACTAGGGACAAACATTAAACAAGGCCTCTCAGTTCAGTTCAGTGTCAGGTACAACCTTACTTAGAAGCCATCTCAGGTTAATGCCTTCTGGCTTATCCTGAATAAAAGCAGACATTGAAAGTTACATAAGTGAATGACTGAGGCTATCAAAAATTATTCCCTAGCATCATCATCTTGTGGATCATCATTTCTTCTTCTAGGTAAGAAAAAACCCAATACAGCTCCAGAATTCAATTCTCTGCAGCAATAGAAATAAGTTGCACGTCATTCTTGAACTGGGCACTGAAAATTTGTTTTGTAGAACAAAATTATTAAAATAGGAAATTTCTAAGGTTTGATTTTATTATGAATTAAAAGCCAAAACAAAATAGGATAATTCAACCAACAAATATACTACCTTAATACACAGCAGTAAATTAGACTCCAAAAGTTATGAGCTATCATACAAAGAAAGTTATTGTGGATTATAAGTATCAGAAAAGCATGCAATTACAGCTGTATGTGGAAGAATTAAAGCAAAAAATAGCCCCAACTTCCTCTGAGATACTCTTTCAGATCTGTGAAAAGTGAGAAGTTATAAAAGCCCCCATGCAATGTTTTTCAACCAAAAAGCCATGGATTATTACTAAGACAAGCTTTAAAATAATCATATAGTTCCATGTAACTTTAGAAAACACACACAAATTTTTCCTGATGAGCAGTGCTATTCCTATGAGTTAAGTGGTTCTTCCTCCCTATATACACATAAACCCCTTTTTGCATGGAGGACCCTCTGATGGAAAATTTGCCATCTAAAAGAAAATTGTCATGAAGAGATCAAAGCTGAAACTTTCAGGTGTCTGCAAATCGAAGGTGTGGAAAAAACCTCATAGATACCTGCAAAGGACAACAGTACCTGTATTTTATAGGGTATAGCTTATCTTTACTTTTGGGACACCCAACCTAATTTTTAAATGCAAAGATACAGGCAAACTAGCAAGTACTCTGATAACAGATCCCAATTGAGAAGTTTCCATTAAAATTACTGATGTCTGACACTTTTTTCGTTTCTTCTCTGTGCTACAGGTGCAATAAAAGAACTGTTGAAATTCAGACCTAAGGAAATGCAGATGTATAAATACACGTTTTAGGTCTGTTTCTGTTGGCAGTAAAAGAGACTGCAAATGAGGTATTTTACTGACCTTAAGCATGCCAGATCTAGAGTAAACTAGCCAGTAGGGTCATGCAGCATATGGCCTACTCTTTTCTACAGATCCCGGTCCGAAAAAGCACATCCTTGAATAACTTGTATTTTCAGTGATCCTGCACAACATCACAGGCACAAAATAGCAGAAGCCAAGGAAATGGAGGATGGAGGCTATTTGGGAAAAAGAATAAATCCCCTCTTGTATTTATTTGTAAGTGCTTAAGCCCCATATTAGTACTGAACCATACACACACATATGTGAATAAACCACATTTTGGGAGAGAGCACATGTGATAGAAGATGTGGGATAATGTCAAAACCCGAAGAGTTTTAATGAAGGCCTTTATACATTAAATCAAACAATCAGACATCATTAACTCTTTAACAAGTGACCATCAATTCACAGTTTGTATTTGTGACTACATTATATAGCAACTGAAATAGAGAAGTTGAGCAATATGTATGAATAAATTAATTAAACTATTTAATTCCCCATAAATGATAATGCAAATTTATTTAGACCTTACTCCATTCCACAAGAGATCTCTGGAGCAATATTACTTTGAAAAGTTTTAAATTTCTGCTGCATTTAAAATTTCTGCTATGTTTCAACTTGTTCCAAGCTTACCGATGCTGGATCTTTAAGCAAAGCAAACTTGATCCATTGCAGCATACATCTGATCTGGCATACAACCTTTACAGTAGAAACAGACTTACGTAACAAATTTTTAAACCAACTTGAACTTGTAGAGTAAATTTTACCAGATCAACACATTCCACATTGCTATGGTAACTCTGGGATGGAACAAAAAGCCTTAAATTAATTAATTGCATCAGGCACTAAACTGTAAGCACCTAACCTACCAACCTTGCTTTGCAACTCAAGTGCCTCTTTTGCTCTCTCCCAGGTGTTCTTATTCAATGAAACCTGCAGAATTTTCAAAGTTGGTATGCTCTGAAGACTTCAGACCCTCATCAAATGAAAAGGAAACTTAGTTAAGTAAAGCTACCAGAATAAAATTAACTTTCAAACTGTCAGAGCAATCTACTTACCAATTACCTAGACCAGACATTCAGTACTGTCCATGATGGGCAATCCAAATGAGATTGAAATCAGATGATCAATACTTACTTACTTCATATTACTAGCAAGTTATAAAAATTCATAGGAAGCATATGAGAGCAAACATCTAAAGCTGGCTAGAGAAAATTAACCTGTGCTTGCTAGCCAAGAGCAGAAAAAAAATGCAAACAAGCCAACAAAACCCCACCAACCAACCAACAACAAAAAACCCACCACACAAAAACTCCAAGCACCAGACGTGTAAAACAAATATTTTGCAGATACACTGCAATAAAAAGGTATTACTCTCACTCCCATGACAAGGACACTGCAGAAGCTCATCAGAGAGATGAAATTACAAGTAGAAAATAGATAAGATCTTGCACCCTAGCATAAAAATAACATGCTCACAGAACTGGGTTAAGATACAGATGCACTTGGGCTGATCTCTTGGAGACCTATACCAAAACCAGGCTGCTTTTGGAGGGCTGCTTTGGGAGGGGTACTCTCAGGCAGCATCCAAATTAGTTGAATCTGAAAGAATTAAGCCAGCCCTGCACAAACCCATTTGAATGTTGTTGCAGTGAGCACTGAGATCCAGAGGGGTGTGACCTTGGGGAAAGCATCAAACCCAGCCTGACCCCCTACATACGTTCAGGGAGCAGCTCAAGCTGCAGTATGCTTGAGAAAGCAGAGCTTCCCAAAACAGAACCGCTAAGGGAGAAGCATGGCATGGAGGTACTTCTTCCAGCTCATGACCCCAGCTGGCCTCAGCAAAAATCAGAAAGCACCAACAGCTTCAAATTAACTCCATATGCTTGATGCTGCAGCACTGCATTGTCCAAAATGTATCCATTAACTTGCACCACAAGGACTTTTCCATTTGTTGCAGTAACCCAGCTTACTGCTATACTCTAACATCAAGCAAAATTGTCTCAATTTAGTACTTAAATGGTTGCCCTTGCTGAAGGACTACTTAAGTGTATAGATAACACCTATCTTCATTCTCAAGCACTGTATTCCCTCAATTTTCTTCATATTTAAATTTCAGGAAGTTCTCCTTTACCCACTTTCTACAATTATCTTATGACAGTAGTAAATTTTCCAGTTAAGTTTTAACTTGTGTCCACACGACTTCTAGAGAATTTAAAAAAATAATGGAAACTAGAAACTGGAGATCAAAGCATCTCTCCTATGAGAAAAGGCTAAGAGAGATGGGGCTGATCAGCCTGGAGACAAGAAGGCTCAGGGGCAGTCTCATGATGTGTACAAATAATTGAAGGGAGGGCACAAAGAGGACAGAGCCAGGCTCTTCTCAGTGGTGGCCTATGACTGATCACAGACTGGGCACAAACTGAAACACAGAAGGTTCCCCTGGAACATCAGGAAACACTTCTACTGTAAGGGTGACCAAGCACTGGCACAGATTACCCAGAGGGGCGGGAGCATCCGTCCCTGGAGACACTTAAAAGACCATCTGGACATGATTCTGGGAAACAAGCTGTAGGTCGCAGTGGCTGTGCTTGAGCAAGGGGTTGGACCAGATGATCACCAGAGGACCCTTCCCACCTCAGCCATGCTGTGATTCTGACATTATTTTCACAACAATTTCTCTTATTCCAACAGTTTTTTTCAAATGACAAAACAGCTCATAGCTTTCTCTCTCCTCTAACATCAAACAAGATGAAAAAGTACTTGTTATATAAATATGAAACTCTTTTTCTGTGACTTTTTACGTAACAGTATTTCCTTCAATTCAACAACAAAGTAATCAGTTGCATTGCCATCATGCAGCGTTATGTTGCAGGAAAGGAGGAAGAAAATGGCCTCTCCCCTACAGCGCACTGGAAGAAAGAGTTCACTATTTCTCAAAAGCTTTTTCAACTTAAACTGTCTTAAAAAACAAACAACCAAACCAGCTTTTTAACTATTTGTCCAACACATTCAATATACTTAGTGCCATGTCTCAGGCATGCATATCTTAAATATATAAGGCCTACAACCTTTACTGAACTACTCAATGTTTTACCCTTATGCTAGACTCAGTTTGTCAAACCTGCAACTTTACAATACACTAAAAAACCAAATACTAGTAACACATTGAAGACAAGGAGTTGTAATTTTGAACCCAACAGCATAAGGTTTCAGGACCTCATCTTTACATAAAAAAAGAGACTTCTGATGCTATATTTTAAAGAGTTCCATAGATATAAATTAACTCAGATTTTATAAAAAATCTTCATTCGGTTGGAAAGTGTAAGAACTTCCTGAAAAATATTTTTTCGATGTTTTTATTAATTCTGTGTTTATAGAACATAGAAGTCCAGTATTTACAAGTTTTCAATTAGCAGAGACGAGCTGCACACAGATCAGCTTCCAACACAGCTGATATTAACACCTACTTGATAACAACTTGCTTGCAAATATTAGACAGACCTTTTTCATCAGGTAATGAAACTTGCGTAAAATTTTCAGCAAGCATTCTCTCAGCTGAACAAAGTTTATGATTCACATCTTCAGTCAAGAAAAAGGTAATTCTCAGAAAGAAAAGAAAACCTACAGAAAATCTGATATACAGAACTGAAATTACATATGTGAGAACTTAATAGGAGTTCCCAATGACTGGTTCTGAAATGGAAAGCTCTAGCTCATCATCCTAATTCCCTTCTTTCCACCTACCAAAAAAAAAACCCCAAAAAACACAACCCAAACCCCACTCTTCTTTCCCTTACAGCAAAACCATCAGAAGGCTAGTGTGCTGCTTCAGCACAAATCTGGCTTGTTTTGCTGAAGCTTTCAGCCACAGGATGGTTAAACTCATGCATAACTGAACTAGCTACACTTACTATACACTTCTGTCTTCCCCACCATCAAAAAGTAACAGGAACTCTGGCACAGGGACAGAACAGTTGGGACAAAAGCAATTAAATTCCCCATATCATAGCTGTGAGGATCCTAAAAAAAAACAGTACATGCACTAAATTACTAAAGGGAAAAATGCAACATAGCTACCATAGTCACCCACTACTCACTGGGTAACTTGGTATTTACCCACCTAGTAGTAGCGGCTTCTACTCTGTCCTCCTTTGTCCATAAATGTCACGCTGATCATGCCATCTTACCTTGTTACTTCTTTGTGTAGTTACATACTCACAGGGACTAACCTGTCTCCTGAACTATCTACCATTACATCCCAAATCACCCCAACACATATATTAGCCAAAGCTTAGTCTCCTCCATCAGGGACAGCTTCCAGCAGACCTGGTTTTAGTCCTTTGGAAAGTCCAACAGCTGCAAAAGCCTTAACCTAAGCAGCTCATATGCTATGAAGTGCATGCCACTGAAAACCTGTCAGAAATACCAGTGTCAGTAAAATGGAGTGGGTTTAAAGCAGTCACAACTAGAGAAAGTTCACCTGGCTTTTGTATCACTAAAGCCAGTATCAGAGCACTATGAAGCCTCTCAGGTTTCATTCATGCATCACTTTTCTGGCAGGTTTGAAGGGAACTCTGCTTCCCTTTCCTTCAACATTACGTACAAACCTCTACTCTTTCAAATGTTTTCTGTGCTTCATCAAGAGTGACAGCAATTGGCTTTCCCATCTGTTGACACCAGCAGCTTTGATTCCTGTCCTTTCTCAGGGCAGCACCTTTCCCAAATCAGGTAATGAAACCACTGTCTTAACCACAAGTTGCCAGTCTACCTCCCAGTATCTGCAGAGACAGCCAACAGGACTAGATATTTTTACTTGCATTTGTAAAGTAACAAGCCAAAGACTTGAGCTGACAACACCAAAACACCTAACAAATAGTCATTAGAACAAAAATTATTATTTGCCATCTTCCCAATTTCCTCTCTTATTTAGACTGTTATTTAGGCTAAGATATAATGAACCATTTTGAGGTAGCCCTGTTCTGCTATATTTTCATTCAGAACAAAAATCTGTTGAAACACTGATCATGGCAAAGCCCTGCACAAAATTTAAAAAAGCCACCAACAACAACTAAACCCCCCCCCCCAAAAGAAACCCATATGAAAAACAAAACACACACAAAAAACCCCAACAAACAACAACAACAAAAAACCAAAACCACACACACACACAAAAAGCCACCCCAAAAAAACTCCCAAAAGCCAGAAATCCGCAAAGGAAAATCAAACAGCCCAAGTCATAAACAAAGCCAGAATCTTACTATGAAGAAGCACCAATACTTTATATCTTTGTGCTCACGGATTAATTTAATATAACTGGAACCAAATCCCCAGAAAGTTATAAACAATTTTATTATGGCAATAACTAGAAAAAAAAAAATCTCTTGAAAACCACAAATATAACATAAGTACTCACAAACCCCTTCTTTATGATTTTCATTAAAGCTATATTAAATTCTGGGAATGTTGAGATTTTGCAGTTATAAAGAATAAAAAATAAATGGCAAGTTTTAAAACTAACACTAGATCTACAAGTGCAAGCTGCATTCCTTCAGGAAAGGGCACTCACCAAACACAGCAACCAAAGGGCATCATATGAATCACAATTTTAAAAAATGTTTTCTTCACCCACTCTGCAAAATCTTGAATTATGGTCATGTGTACAATAAACACATTTGAGGTCCAGGAACACAGATGAGACATTTTTGAGTCACAGTTTTATTTCTAAATTCTGAGTGCCTCAATTTGTACTGTACCTTCTCATGCAAAAATGATAGGAACAAAAATTTGTATTTAATGTGTAGGTGCTAAATAAAGCCTTGTAAAAGACATGGAATCTTCAGTAAGAAGCAGGGACTTCCAAACCATACTGCTCACATGAGTAGCATTAGAAAAGTGGTATCAAAATGATTTAGCAGACATGGAGCTACTGCTATTGAAACCAATGGAAGAAGCTCTCAGAAGTTTGGGAACACCTAGCTGAGATATGGGACACGAAGGATAACTGTACTCAGGTGCTGCGCATCTAAATGAATAGTGTCACCTCCTTCACAGCATGAATTTGCTTCGAACTAGAAAAGCAAAGTTGCTAGACAAGATACATTTCCACATTTTTCACTACAATATATCTTAATCTGCTTGTAGATGTGATGTTGCTGCTGCTAGAAAAAGGAAGGGTGTTTTTGCAAAGAAGTAAGAAATCCCAGTCATCTGACTGTCACTTGCTGTTGCAACCAAGCGCTCTGGAGTGCGGTTCAAAGACAAAACAGCTTCTAAGTCACTCGCTGACCACATGATGCTGGCTGTTTAAATCTGATAACACTTCAATAAAATCTCTTTAAAACAGTCTTTGAAGACGAAAAGAAGAAAAAAAGTGACACCAAAATAAATTCCAGCATACACTCGTAGTTTAGATTGGCATTTCTCAGAGTCCTTTTAGGCAACGAACACTTGTACTGAAATTCTCCCATTCTGTACAGCACGTAAAGTATGAAAGCTTTTCATTGCTCAGTGGAAATCCTCAGGCAGCATTCCAAACATGCTTCACATTCAATAAGAATTGCCAGTCATACTTTTTCTGCATCTACTCAAATTATGAAAAACCTCAGAACAAAGTCAGAGAAATTCATCTAACTTGGGGGTTGGGAGGATGAGGTACCAAAGCTAGCACTGAGAAGAAATTCTGACTTTAGAAATCAATAGAAATAATTTTTTTAATGACATGATTTTTTTTTTTCACTGAAGCATAAAATCCACATGACCTTGAAATGGCAATCATGCCAACCTGCACTAGCTTCTACATCAACAGTTTCTATAAGGAAAATTAGTAGTTTATTCTCAATTACCTTTGGGCATGTTTTAGCAAGAGAAGGTACGTGCACAACTCTCTCATACATTCTCTGCAAGTCTCCCTATGAAGATCCACAAATGCAGGCACAACAGACTGGGTCTCACAACAAAAGTGGACATTTTGACTAATTTAGGAGACTGTTCAGACTTATTCTTGGATCTGAACTGTAGCTCAGTCATTCACCTATATCAAGTAATACCAGATGCTTACAAAGAAATTGAGGGAGCTCTTCCAAAGACCATGATTTCAGCCCATCAGAGTCTTCCACAATCTGTTCTTCAGTGTTTGGAAAATGACATAACTACAGAAGCATGAGACTATCAGCTCTTGCTCAATCAGAATCAGTCTGAAAGACACTGACAATTCCTAGCTCAATGCTAGACCACAGACTGCAAGAAAGTTTCGTGGTACTAAGATAAAAAAGCTACTTGAGCTATACAAAAATATTTTTTTTGCTGTTCTGCATCTGTCACCTTTCAATGTCACTTAATGCAAAGTGCCTTTTGAATCACTGTTGAGACAAAAAAATCCTTTGAAATGCACACTTTAACCTGTTGTAGATATCAGATTTCAAGACACACCTTTAGTGTAAGGCCTAGTGTAATATTTAATTTTAGCACTTCAGTATTATTAAACACGTCCAAACTAAGTGTTAGTCCCCCCTTCTCTCTCTCCCCACTGCTCCTGCCTCCTGCCTCCTCCCTCCTTTTTTTAATAGAGAAAACCCACAGGCATCTATCAAATAGCAGGTCAGCAAAATAATAATCATGATATTCTTACGTAAGTGTACATTGGTCTAAGACTGCAAGAGGTCATTTTTTTTGTGTGCATAACAACACAGCTACACAGGCTGCTGTTTTTCTAATTCTGGAGTATGCGCAGTATCAATAACTGGAAACAACATATTATGTTAACAAAGAAAAGAAAATATTTAATCAATCAGATTAATTGACTGGAATTCCCAAGGAAGTTGCTTGGGAATGAAACAGAAATTTATATCAGTTCAAAGCCTTGAAGAACAACTTTTTCCAACATTCACTAATCATATGATGAAGAAGACCACACTGAAGCTCTGAGTTGGACAAATATGAAATTCTAATTATTCATAAACAACACAATTAGAACATAAACAGCACAGCAGGAATTTTTTCTATGCCATACATTTTAAAAAAGATCTTGAAATGCACTAAAAAGTTGAAAGTTTAGATGTTTCTATTATCCCAGCCATCCAGATACTATTATTATTTCCAAATTTTAAGCGCAACATCATGTCTTTGCAACATCAGAAACTCTTAAAGGAAACGAAAATACAGGACTATTTACAAAATGCCTTTAGGTACCTCGGTACACACATAATTAAGTCTTTCACCTGTCTGCTACCCACAATTCCTTTCATTTCAGTACCTTCCCACGAGTTCATTAAGTCCTCAAAAGTCAGGCGGCCGGGCAGCTTCTCTCCCAAAGCCACTTCCACAGGTTACCTCTTTTTTAGAACCCTACACTTCTTGACAGCAACACTGACAAGACACACAAGCAATTTTACCCCAAGTCACGTGCACTAATATTAAAACTCAAAAGCTTTTAAGGCCAGCTGTGGGACAATTGTCCCAATATCTCTATTACTTTTGCTCCCTGAAGTTATACTAACTCTGTATATTTACTGTTCCCCATCTCCAAATCCCAACATGGCTAGCCAAAGATTACAAACACTTGGTAAACATGGCAGCATTAATTATAGGAAGCGTTATATTAGTTGTGCAAGACCTGTGAAACTCAGACCTATCTTTAGACGTACCAGCAGAAATAACACCCTGGTTCCTTACACCCCACTTCTGACAGTTTTTATAGACTTTAAATGTAGCACTCACGGCTTAACACCCCACTCTTTCTCCTAGCACCGTATGACTTATCTCTTGGCAGGGAGCATTAAAGACACCGCTGAAAATCGAGGCTGAAATTACCATTCCTCGCATTTCTTCCACATTTGGCAAACACTCGTAACGTTCACAGGGATACAGAAGCTCGATCAAACTACTCCTGTGGGACCAGGGTAACACCGGTTCGGGCACCCCACCTCCTCAGCCCCCGGCTGCCCCGTTCCTACCGCCTCCCCCAGTCCCGCGCAGGTTACAGTGAGAGCAAGGAATGACTGAAACAAGCAGCGACGCCAAACGCCTTTCCCTGCCGCCGAGCGACACCGAGAGCCATCCCCGCCCAGCCCCGTACTCCCACCGGCGGCAACCCCCGCCTCCCGGAGCCCCTCCCGGCCCGAGCCACGGTCACTTACTGAGCTGTCCGGCCCCGGGCTCCCTGCCGCCGGCTCCCCCAAGCCCGCTGCTGCCGCCCAGGCTGCCCAGGGCCCCGCCGGCGGGCGGCGTGCCGCTCTGCCGCTCGAAGTTGCCCGGGTTGGAGAAGAAATCGCGGAGCCGGGGCAGCTCCCGGCCGCTCTCCAGCAGCTCCGTGTGCAGCTCCAGCGCCGTCAGCAGGAACTGGTCCCGCAGCAGCTGCGCCGCTATCGCGTCCATCGGCACCCGCGGCAGCTCCCCTGCCCCCGCGGCAGCATCGCCCGGCGCCGCCGCTCGCAGACCCGGCAGCTCCTCGGGGCTCCCCACCGCCGGCTCCGGCTGCTGCTGCGGGTACGCCGGCCCGCCCGGCTCGGTGCTGCTACTGCTGCCGCCGCCAGGCCGGGGTTCCTCGGGCTCGTCCTCCTCCGAGTCGCTGAGGAAGGGGTTCACACTGCCGCCCCCGCCCGCCGCCGCCGCC
>VZTX01021909.1:1143110-1174378 GCA_013400915.1 Pardalotus punctatus | reverse complement strand
CAGCCACAGCCGCAGCCACAGCCCGCCCTCCGCGGGCGGGGACCCCCAGCTCCTTTCAGAGGGGGTCGGGGGGCTGCTCGCGGCGCTTGCAGTCCCGGTCTCCTTTTTAAAGCTGTATTTTTATACATGTTTTTCTTGGTCTTGCACACATAGATATGTCAAAGCGATGCAGATGACGTTTCAACAGATTGGGACGGCAAGAGAGACCTGGACAGGCTAAATCGACGGGCTGAGATCAACAGCATGAGGTTCAACAAGGCCAACTGCCCAGTCCCGCCCACAACAACCCAAGGCAGCTCTACAGGCTGGGGACGGAGTAGCTGGAAAGCTGCCGGTGGAAAAGAAGCTGGGGGTGCTGTTTGACAGCGGCTGAACGTGAGCCAGTGTGTGCCCAGGTGGCCAAGGAGGCCAATGGCATCCTGGCCTGTATCAAAACCAGTGTGGTTAGCAGGATTAGGGAGGTGATGTTCCCACTGTACTCGGCACTGGTGAGGCCTCACCTTGTGTGCTTTGTTCAGTTTTGAGCTCCTCAGTTTAGGAAGTGTCATAAACGAATCAGTCAATTTTATAATTAAAGAGAATTTGTTTAATAATTAAAGTATAAAATTTGAAAAAGCCACGAGCAAAAGCAGTGCTGAGCCGGGCGATCAGCACTGGGTGAACTGAGTTTGGACATTATCCGCTCTGAATCCCTCTAGTTCACAAATGCTGTCTCTCCGGGATATCTTTTTATACATTTTTGGGCTTTGTTAATCTTATCCCTTTTTTGGCATATCTTGTCTTGCTTCTGCATCTGACGACAGTTCCTGGAACAAGTAGATGTATATCTTTGGTTTTTGGCGACGTATATTATCTTATCATATATGCATATTGAGTGCATATCGTTGGAACCTTGCTAGACGAAAATCCCCCGGAATACTCTTCTTTGGGATGCATATTTTGGAGGCGGCTACGTGTCCTTGGTATCTGTATTTTCTCCCAGCTTTAGTAAAAATGCTGTAATCTTAATTTTTAGCACGAATTACTTTGCAATATATACTACAGGAAGGACATTGAGGAGTGGGTCCAAAGAAGGGCAATGGAGCTGGTCTGGAGTAGAAGTCTGATGAGGAATGGGTGAGGGAGCTGGGAATGTTTAGCCTGAGAAGCTCACAGGGACTTTATCACTCTCTACATGTAACTGAAAGGAGACTGTGGCAAGGTGGGAGTCGGTCTCTTCTCCCAATTAATAAGTGGTAGGAAAGAGGAAATGGCCTCAATTTGCACTAGGGGAGGTTGGACAGAAGGAGGAATTTCTTCTCAGAAAGGGTGATGAGATATTGGAATGGGCTGTCCAGGGAGGTGGTGGAGTCACCGTCCCTGGAGGTGTTTAAGAAAAGACTGGACGTGGCACTTCGTGCCGTGGTCTAATTGACATGGTGGTGTTCGGTCATAGGTTGGACTGAATGATCTCAGGGATCTTTTCTAACGTAACTGATTCTGTGATTCTGAGACCCGAGAACACCGTGCCCGAGAGCTCCGGGCTCACTTGTGGGGCGCGGGCCGGGGCGGCCACAGCCTGCTCATGGCAGCAGCGCTGCGGCTCCCCGGCACCGTGAACGCTTCCCGAGCGGCCCACACGGGCGTGCTCGGGAGCCCGGCCCCACCTTCCCCCAGCCAGCGCTCCCGGGCACCGCCTCCTTCGGACGGGCGCCGTCCCTCCCCGCCCCGGGGCTCACCGGAGGGGGCGTCACCCACTTCTTCCCTTCCCTTCCCTCCCTGCCGCCGGTGCGAAGTCGCTGCTGTCCGGCGGCGGAGCGGCCATGGCGGCGGGCCGTGGCAGGTCCCCGGCGGCGCGTCGAGCGAGGAGGCTTTTGCCGGCCCGGGTCTGCCTGCTCGGCCTTTTTCACGTCGGCTGGGAAGGGTGGTTTGTTATTTTCCCCCAACTGCTCGAGCGAGTATGGGAAACCTCTTTCACCTGCGCTTGGCTTCTAGCTCTAAACTCTTCACGGCAGGGTTGTGGCCGTGTACACCCTCGTAGCCAGGGTGCTCTCCTCTCCCTGGCCCTATGGCGGTGACACCTCGTAATGGGAGAACGCAGACGTTACCAGTTGCACGGAGGCCTGGGTTTAACACTTTTTTTCTGCCTGGGAAAGGGGGGCTTAAACTTCAGTATGTCCTTCAGCTTGGAGGAGGTACTATAATGAGTATCCCCAAAGTACTGGTTAGTCTAGTGGCAACTCGGTATGTGTGCAGGGTAGTTAGGCCTTGTTAATAAACCGGAGGTTTTCACTATGGAAGGTGCAATTACCTTTAAATTCCTACAATACCGGTTTGGCTTCCAAAATTTTAAAGCACCAATCTTAGAGGCAGAGTTGAGAAAGCAGATTTTTCTGCTAGCTCATTTGTACAACCTTGGGTATCATAGCAGTTTAATTCCTCGTTTTTGGTTTTTTTTTTGTTTGTTTGTTTGGTTTTGTTTTTGTTTTGGTTTGGTTTTTTCCCCTTCTTTTTAACCTGTAAATGGATTAGGATAATATCTACGTTTTAAAGAGACTGAAATTGTTAGCTGGGGGGAAAAAATAACCAAAACAACCCATGTCAAAATATTATTGTAATTTTTGATTATCCTCAGATATCCTCAGAGGAGACAGTTTTTCTCACTACTTAAAACTTTAGATACATTATTTGAAATGTTACTTGAAAGACAATTATTTGCTGACCATCCAAAAAACCAAGGTACACTGCAAGTGTTATGGGGTGTGAAAGTGAAAATATTGGTACAAAATTGAGCCCCACAAGTTGAAAGGTACTAAAAAAGCAATTGAAGTTGTTGTGCTCCTTAAGTAAGAGCATCTCAGTTGTTCTAAAGTTTCTAAAGAGGGGGTGTAACAGCTGTCATTGACTTTTTATCTTAGGTTTATCTGCCCAAGCTTTGTCAATGCAATGTAAAAGCATTTTGTTAATGCTAATTTAAAATCTTAGCACACGCAGTACTTGCAAAGTAATTTATGGATTTGGTTTGCTGTTTCTTTCTTCACACCTTGAGAATACTTTTGTTTTGGAAGATGCAAAAGTTCAGCACATTTTTAATGGAAGCTTACAAAAATGGATATTACATTAAAACTTTCAAGGCATGTGTGAGCAAAATTTGTCTTTCCTCAGATATTTCTCCCTGGGGTGAAGAAGAGGGGGCAGTGGTTAAAATGAGCAAAGAGGACTGATTACAGGCAATGCAGGTTATGCTTGTCCAAGGTAGTCTGTTTTAAAATCCAGAGTCCAGCTTCTTATCTGAGTTATTCCTATGCCTGGAGTCTGTGAAGTTATGTCCCTGTAGAGTATGCTTGAACTCTGCTTTCAGCATGGATTCAGGGCAGAATAGTCGGGGATGTGTTGGCCTGGAACATACAGAAGTGAGAGCTCTGCTGCTGTTGAACACAACTTGTGGCTCTAAATCCTTTTAATGGCTTTTGAAAAATGCAGTTTGTTGGTGCCTTATCATCTGAGTGTACTTCTTGATAATGATACATGAGTAAAACCTTTGTTTGACCTCCAGATTGTGTTTCTTATATGGCTACTTTTTTGTAGTTGTTAATTTAGTTGGTCTGTTGGTGGTTGGCACACAAGCTGAAACATGCATTTCTTTTTGTTATGCTTATAGCAATTCTCAGTAAAATGTCTTGGATTTTTTTTTTCCATAGCACAGTTGGCAATGTAGACCAGAGTTGTTAATTTCTTTTAATTTTATTTTTCTTTGAGCATAAATCAATCTTAAACCAAGAACAGTGTGCATTAAAAGTACATGGTACCCAAATACTTCAAAATTAGGTATTTTTCCCTCATATTGATTGGTTGCCTAGAAACCCAGAGCTGGTTTGATGAGATGTTGGAAAATATGCTGGCAATTTAAAAACATCAGTAATGCAGTGAATGGGGAGCTCTGACTGCACAGTGGCATCAGTGGATATGAAGTATAAGGATTTGATTAACAATTGAAACTCTATTGCCATCTTTTTATGTGGATTAATGATGGTATTTGCCATTACAGCTTACAAGTCCTTCTTAGCAGAAAAGTTGGAAAAATGTGTGACCAGTTTGATTGTAAGAATTTGTGCTAGAAATATACAAAGTTCATTTTCTATCCAAATTGCGATGTGCTAATGTTGCCAAAATAGGTTCTTTCACCCTGGTGTACAAGAGGCCAGTCCACACACAGAGTTGAGGGATTTGGTATATTTACAGTTCTGCACAGAGCAGGTGCTGGGTGGCAAATCCACAAAGCCAGAACACCAAGTATCAAAACTTTTTACTCTTTTATACAGTCTAGCAGAGGAAGGAAGTAGTTTCATTGGCTACAAGTTACAGAGTTCTCTTATTAATTAGTATTCTGTCTTCCATTGGTTAATGATGCTCTTGCTTCTTGTGCCAATTGGTCTGCATGCTCAGTCTTTCTCTTCTTTTGAGTCAGTGGGTTTCTTGGGTCAGTGGTCACAATCTCACACTTCTGGAAGTTGGAGCTGATTTCAGCACAATTGCTGTGTTGGCTTTAGTAATTTCTTCCTTTTCTTGGGCGTTCTTCCACGGGCGTTCTTCCACATGCTCTTGTGGCCTGTAAATCTGCATTCTTTGTGTCCACTGTCAGTGGGCATCCTTCTTCCCAAGCTTTGTTAGTCTCCCACTAGGTGTGAAATCATTGAAGTGTGTCAAGCCCTAAACCTTAACAAAACAATTCTACCAACAAGTAATTCATCTTTCTAACAGCTGGACATCCCTTAGAGCTTCCTAGCTGTTCTCTGTTTTCACAGATCAAACCTCCTTTCCAAGCTGTTTATGCTTGGAAGGGCACAAATATCAAACATCATAGAACATCCTTTCTTAAGAAAATTTNAGCCAGAACACCAAGTATCAAAACTTTTTACTCTTTTATACAGTCTAGCAGAGGAAGGAAGTAGTTTCATTGGCTACAAGTTACAGAGTTCTCTTATTAATTAGTATTCTGTCTTCCATTGGTTAATGATGCTCTTGCTTCTTGTGCCAATTGGTCTGCATGCTCAGTCTTTCTCTTCTTTTGAGTCAGTGGGTTTCTTGGGTCAGTGGTCACAATCTCACACTTCTGGAAGTTGGAGCTGATTTCAGCACAATTGCTGTGTTGGCTTTAGTAATTTCTTCCTTTTCTTGGGCGTTCTTCCACGGGTGTTCTTCCACATGCTCTTGTGGCCTGTAAATCTGCATTCTTTGTGTCCACTGTCAGTGGGCATCCTTCTTCCCAAGCTTTGTTAGTCTCCCACTAGGTGTGAAATCATTGAAGTGTGTCAAGCCCTAAACCTTAACAAAGCAATTCTACCAACAAGTAATTCATCTTTCTAACAGCTGGACATCCCTTAGAGCTTCCTAGCTGTTCTCTGTTTTCACAGATCAAACCTCCTTTCCAAGCTGTTTATGCTTGGAAGGGCACAAATATCAAACATCATAGAACATCCTTTCTTAAGAAAATTTTACATATTCCACATTTTGCGACACTAATGAGCTATAAAGACATTGATATCCATTTGCCTCTTGAAATAACACTTATCTCTCAGATTTTGAGTGTTTTAGCTGGGGAATATCTGAAATGAGACTTCAACTTTGTTTCACATATGATTCTGTTGTGTATTCAAATTATTTTTGAACCTCAACAGTTTTTGAGGAAGTTTCAAGGTATTGTGTTATTTGGAATCTTTTAATAGTTTAGCAAAATTGGATGGCTCAAAAATGTCACTGGAGTAATGGTGTGAAACAGAAGATTAATCAGTGGGTTTGACTTGCTCCAGGGGCCTCTGGGGAGGTTGGTTGTGGTGGCCACAGTGGTGCAGCTGTCTAAGGGTTAAAGATCTCTACTGGATTCAGAGTGATTTGGGGGAGTGACACTGTTCCCTTCTGACCACTGTGAGACATTAATCACAGGAATGACAGCTATGAGTTTAAATCTGAATCTTCCTGGTATCAGGTATTTTAGCTTGGGCATAGCTGTTCAATTCAGTGAACTAATAGTAATGAGTTGTCATATGATGTATTCCCCAAATCTTGCCTTGGTTGAAATGTTGTGTCTAGGTGTGCACAATATGTGTATTTCTTAATTTTCTGAATATGTGACTCTTAACAGCTTGTCTTTCTTACAAGTAGGTTAAGGACTCTTGCTGCCAGGCCTGGGGAATTCTCTGAAACCATAAATGCTGGAATTGAAAGTCTGTATTTGACACCTACCATCAAACTGAAACCAAATATGTGCATTGAGAGGTATGTCTTTACATAAGGAGTAAGAGTGGAAGACCCCCTGCAGACTCTAAGCCATCTTTTGACTACTTGCAGTAATTATATTAATACCTTGTATATTTCTATGTCAGATGTTCTGAGTTGAAAAGATTTGCTTTCCTGGCCTACTCTGAGATCCTGTGTTCACCTTCTGTTTTCTGGCATGGTTCTCCTTTGTGTCCTTTTCTAAGTTCATAGGAAGTGTGTAGGTTTTCCAAATCATGTGAGGTCTTCAGCAACTCCTTTGCAGTCATGGGCAGTGTTTTTCCTTGAGAATAAAAACTGTTATTGTATTACTTGAATGAAGGCCAGTTGGGAATTAAACTTCGTATGTTTCTCTTGGTTATTGGTTCTTATCAAGTGTATTGTGTAGAGAGACTAAGAATGGTGGAGTGGGATGAGGGAGGAGGAGTAAGTGGCTACAGCATATTTGCTGCAAGGTAAATGTGTCTCTTCCTGTTTGGCAGTGAAAGGGTGCTTTCCATATAATTGTGAGTTGTTTTCTATTTGAAAACTAGTTACAATTTTACAGAAAAAAATTCTAAAAATATGTTACCTGAAACAGTAATTAGTTTTCCTTGTCATATATTTGATAGCTTCCTGTGTAGTGATTTCTCTGTTTTGCATTGGATGGCCCGTTCAGTACCTTTATGCTGTTAGACTAACATGAGTGGTGAGGGGAAAAAAGAAAAAAAATCCTTTCAGCTTCCTTCAAAGGAGAAAGAATATGGTTGTAAAAACTGCTGTTGAAAATTCTGGATCAAGCTTATTATTTTAGTTCATTTGCTGCTTTTTAAGGTATCACTTACAACTGTTTCTGAATGAGTGCACTGACTGCTTTGGGCTTACAGTGTATGAGCTATTTCACATAATAATGCAAGTTTTGGCATGTTGAAGGTTTTGGCACATTGCCTCTGTGTTAATGCAGCTAAGATTCTGAGTTTAATACAAACATTGAGATATTGGCATTATCATGCCAATGCTCTTTAAAGCTCTCTGCTTCTGAAATAGTGTTATAAATCAAGTGTTGCAAATAACACAGTAGTAAAAGGATGAGAGGCACAGCTGGGGTGTTGACTTTCGCAGCACCTTGTATTTTCAGCAGTGATTTTGATGTAAACATACTCAATGCTCAAGAAAATTAGAGTATAAAATCCATGTGTTTTAAACACCGCAGTTAAGAGGTACTGTTTGAGTGGTATGAGGTTCCTGTCTGTTAATACAAAAATCATGTTGGCTCATCTCCAGAGTATGTTCTGCTTGCCATGCTTAGACTGGCACCTGCATTTTCAGGCAGCCTTCCAGATGCACAGAGACATTAACGTTTTCAAGATGCCACTTGGCTCTTGCTTTGAAATTCACATCTTTCTGTTGACATAAATGAAAATTGCAGGAGACCCCTGAGCACATACAGTTTGAAGACTGTGATGAGGTAGAGCATGATCTTACTGTTTGACTAGGCCATTTCTGTCCTGGTGCATCTTGAGACCTGACATCACAGTCAAGAGGGAGAGTGAATATATCTGCAGTTTGGCAAATGCTGGTGGTTGTGGAATAAATGTTAGCCATGGTACAAGCAGTAAGAAACTGAAGCTAAATGAGGTAGTTTCATCTCAAACTGGGTTAAAGTTAAGAAAGTTTAATGAAAATGCAAACCCGTAACTTTTAATGTAATAGTGCTGTGCCACTTGAATAAGTGTGATTAATTGTTTTAGGCAAATGCCACATACTGGAGAGTGAAAATAGAACCCAAATTCCAGTTTAACTCTTCAGGGGATTTTTGATTCATCTATTTACAAGCTGCTGGTTTCCATCTCTTCTGTTTTGCTCTGGTTTGAAGTTAAAATATTCTGCCATTGTAATTTCTGGAGTTTGCAGGCAAGTCTAACAGTGTTTCTCTCTTTCTTGTTTTCTAGTATGCCATCAGAAATACTGCTGAAGATATTTTCCTATTTGGATGCTGCGTCCCTGTTGTCTATTGGTTGTGTGAATAAGCGCTTCTATGACCTGGCCAATGACAAGTAAGGAAGAGGGAAAGTTTCAGTTGTGCCACAGTTGTGTTTCCTTGATTTGAGTCTTTCTAATTTAGTTTCTCTCATGCCAGAGCACTGATGCATGTACCTATGGGCAGTTACTCTGCTGAAATTGCACTGCAAAGCTCACAGTATATGTTGCTTTTTTTTTTTTTTTTAATTCTAGCTGTGCAAACCCTTTTGTTGAATAGGAATTATGAGGCAAAAACTAAATCCAGTTCTTTGAAATGTTTCTCTTAGCATTTTTTTGTTTTAAAATTTGCATGTATTTGTTTGTATTCACGTGCACCTGCACAAACTTTTCTGCTCAGGTGATCCTTAGTGGTGTGTCACCAGTAGCTTTGTGGAATTGTGATAGCTTTCATCATTTTAAAGTTCTACTTATTTAGGTCTTTCATCAGGTTTTTGCAGAGGGATTGATTCAGTCAAATGTTTCACTAGTGGTTTTTATCTGTTGCTCTGTTTATCAAATTTTGGTGATTTCTAAATCGAAACAAAAGAGATGAAGATAAAGACTGACACATTTTTTTATAAGGATTGCTTAAACAGAGTTATACAAATTGCTCCCACCAATATCAGGACAGTTTTGTGAAAGGATAAAGAGGAGAGACCTGGGTTGATATGTGATAACTAGGATGTCTGAATATCCTTTTATTTTCCCTAGGTTTCTACTGCATTAGTGTTGCTTGAATGAGAAAATGTCTTCCTTTATAGGAAGTTGCTGCATCCACTATGAATCCATTTTCCCTTATTTGCCAAAACTTGTACTACCAATTGATTTACATTGGCATTGACACCTTTAGAACTGATGAATTTAAAGGGAAGGATGTAATCCAGATTTATGTTTTGAGGCTGTCAGCAGATAAGTGTAGATAAAAATTGCATCGTTGACACAAATTATCTTAGTATGCTTTTTCCATTTCAGGGTGGTAAGGCAGGATAAAATCACTGTGGCTGTTCAGGGCAAGATGATTCAACTGCCTCTGTCTTGACAATGTCTGTTTCCATTTGCTGATCTTAACAGGGGTTATTGTATGTCCACAAATGGGACTTGGTGAAGAGATACTTTCCCTTATCTAGGAGCCTGACTGGTTCAGTGGGACCAGGTAATTTCTTCCTGATGGATTTCCATGGCCTTTCTCAAGACCCTGAATCTTGTGGTGAATGAACAGAAGTCTTAATTGAAGTACCTGCATATTTCTGTGACAAATCTGACCTTGCTTTCTAGGGAGAGTATCTATTTTAGGATATTTCTGCTTCCCTGTATATACCGGGTGCTGTCCTTGATGCAATAAGACCATCAGTCTTCATTGTGATATGTCTGTGCTGCCCAATGCAGTGATTTGTCTTTGGGCTGTTCAAATAGCATCTGCACTTGAACAGCCCAAACAGTTCCTTGGCACTGATGTCTTCAATATAACTGTTGAAGACAAGGAAATGTTTATGACCCCCTCATTTCTGCCCCCTTCTTGCCCCCAGCATGGGTTATTCCAGCTTTCCTATCATGCATTGTGGGAAGTTCACATTTATGGTCTGCCTGGAAAAGTGTGAGGATTCTGATCACCAGCAAAACGTGTTTGTGTAAGAGGAAGTGAGAGCACTGAAGTTCTTTTTGCCATTGTGGTCAAGTGGTGACTGAAGGTGATGTGTCTGATTCTGGCATTTGAGTTAGCAGTAAAAGGTTTGTTTGGCTTGTTGTAGTAATGTCCAGTAAGAGGCCTTGAGATAGGTATTAATAATTTGAGACAAGAAGGGCATGTATTCTGCTGTGAAAGGCAAACTTGTGCCTCCCTGTTGGATGCCTTTTTAATTTGTCTGCCCTGAATTCTTCAGAAGTTGAGGATGAAGGGGCAGAGATACCTTCCTAAACACTTGTGATTACAAGTCCTCTTTTATTTTCTCCTCTGTCTCCCTGCCCTAGCTGCATTTTTGAGCTTGAACTAATTTCTTTGATTGCACAACACTGTTTTGGGAAAGGAAGAAGCAATATGTAACTGAGAGTGAGGACAAGGATGGTAGGTATTTGTGATTAGTGTGTCTTCAGTCAGCTAAATTGCCTGAGTCTGTAACTTCAAAGTGCAGGAAATGCGTACTATTAAGCCCTGCCTTTTCAGCATCATACAGCAAGATGTGGAGTATCTCTGTCCATGAAAACAAGGATGTCTGTCTTGGGAAGGGCTTTCTAGTTAACAGAAGACTTTTGTAGGAGGTTATTTTACTGGACTTTTTAGGCTGTTTAGGACCAGTTGGATGATAGCTCAACTTCCCCTGATGATGGTATTCCAAGGACATCTCTCCTTTGTTTTCATCACCAGGCAGTTCTAAACGGCTTTGGAGTTAAAAAATAATTTCCTCATCCTCCATCAGAAATATTTTATACTGTCTGGTAACTTGGTTGCCTTTTCTGGTCTTAAAAGACAAGTATCTTCAATCTTTGTTTTATGTATAGGATTGTTCTTCATGCTACCCTCCCCACTCTGCTTGTGGTGAAAGGAAGGTTGAAAACTCATGTTGACTGTGAACCCACCTTTACCAATCATGGTAGCTTATTGGTCTGTTTTAAACACTTGTGTCTCAAAAAATGACAGTGGGGGATTCTGCATATATCTGCAGAGCAGCAGGCTAGAAGGTTTTTGCAAGATTCCTGAATATGGTTGCATCAATAATCAGAACCTGGCTCTCAGCATGTGGAGACTTATTTTAAGTAGCTGATGAATTGAGAATGGTTTTGATGGGTAGGAGGCAGTGTGGGATGGACTTAGTCCTTCAATGCTTTAAGGAGAGGGGAAAATGCAATATAAAACATGCCAGTGTAAGTTTGCCTGGGGATAAATGAGGACTGGTAAAGGTAATCTCTTTGATAAATGGTAGAAAATGTCTCTTGAGAATTTGTTGCTCTTGGTATTCATTTTCTTTAGTGCAGTTATGTAGGTTGTGTCTGTCACTTTAAAATTAGAAAACTTATTGGAAACATATTCACAGATTTCTAGAATCTTATAGATTCCTGTACTCAATATTCCGTGAACTGTCCTAGAGATACTGGGGTATGGGGGGCTGAAATGTAACCTCATAGTTTTCCGGGCATGAAAGAGATGAACCCATCATTACTGTTATGTATTTCTTTGTCTTCAGAAAGTCATGTCTTCTCTGAGCTTTTCCAAAGAGAGTGCAGAAGGGATTGACATGACATTGGTTGCACTGAACAAAGGTGTTTGTCCCCCTCCGCCCCACTTTCAGCTATATCTGTGTGAGAAACTTGAAGTGTACAGATTATCTTTGTTGAGTAAGAGGTATTAAAACACTTTTCCCNTTCATTTTCTTTAGTGCAGTTATGTAGGTTGTGTCTGTCACTTTAAAATTAGAAAACTTATTGGAAACATATTCACAGATTTCTAGAATCTTATAGATTCCTGTACTCAATATTCCGTGAACTGTCCTAGAGATACTGGGGTATGGGGGGCTGAAATGTAACCTCATAGTTTTCCGGGCATGAAAGAGATGAACCCATCATTACTGTTATGTATTTCTTTGTCTTCAGAAAGTCATGTCTTCTCTGAGCTTTTCCAAAGAGAGTGCAGAAGGGATTGACATGACATTGGTTGCACTGAACAAAGGTGTTTGTCCCCCTCCGCCCCACTTTCAGCTATATCTGTGTGAGAAACTTGAAGTGTACAGATTATCTTTGTTGAGTAAGAGGTATTAAAACACTTTTCCCACTAGCTGATTTTCTGTGAGGAGGATGCATCATTGTTTTGGGGTGGAATTTTCAAATTTTACCGCTTAACCTGTATCAGTTTTCACTTATGTTGCTGAGCTTCATCCTGGATCCCATATTTTCAAGAAGACAGACAAGACTGGTTTTGTGGTAACATTATGCTCAGTGGTAACTGAGATGTGCGTATAAAAAATTAAGTGAATATTCTTGAGGTTTATTCTGCTTTATTCTATTTTTATTTTCAGTGGAATTTGGATGAAACTCTATTCCAGTTCTTTGCAACCAAAATGGACAATTCGGAAAATGAAGTCTGAACAAACAGAAACTGTTTCTTTGGGCTGTGCTGCTCTACATGATAAAAAACCTTTGTACTGGAAGAAAGAATACATCTTCAAACAAATATCTGCCTTCAATACTAGAATAATGCGACTTGTTAAACTTCTAGATCCTTATACAGGTCTTCCATGTAAAAACAAAGAAGCCATGAAGTAAGCAATGCCTTGTCACAAAGAGATTTGAGGACAACATACAAAGTATTAATGGCTTGGGGGCATATAGAAATAGGGTATATGTATATCATAATGGGAAGAGATGATGATAATCTATAAATGACTGAAACTGATGAACATAAGTAGCAGTGAGTAGAAATTTTAAAATTCTGTTGAAAGCATAGTTTAAGTTTTGTCACTTTGGGATTTTTTTTTTTTAACACCCCTCTCCCCTCTCAATTCCTAAATAACAGAGTTTCTGGCTTGCGTTGGATAATTGTTCTAAAGGACAAAAATGGAAAAGAACATGTAATGGAGAAGCCAAAACTATCATTTAAGGACACGTCTGTTACCATGCTTTGGTATGGCAGAGACTGGCCGTGCTTAGACATCCTGTCAACCCTAAAACTGTTTGGAGTTACACCATTGCTTCCTGACCAAAGCAGACCTTCCAACAAGAATGGGTGAGTTTTAACATAAGATTTTTGAGTATTTTTTTGTTATAACTGTTTGAAAATGTGTCTGTAGGAGCTACCTGACACTGGTTTGACTCAACAAGTTAGCTCTTTGTTAGAAAGACTCCCTGTAATATTTCTTCCAATGTTCTTCTCTTCATTGGTAGAGCTTTTAGCAAGAGATAGTATAATCCAACAAGCTGCGACATTAATTCATAGCTTAATTCATAGGTTAATGTTGCTACTTGCATGTGATATGCTGACTGATAGGTCCTGACTTGGAAAGCTGAATTTAAGGCTTAGACACAAATGATCATGAAAGAAACGTGTAAATCTAGGGAATTTATTGTGAGAAGTTTAGCTTGGAAATGTTCATCAGTATTTATGCGACTTCAGTCAGGTAATCGGTGCCGTTAACATTTATTTTCTGTCTGATAGGTGTGTATGTGAATTTAGGGAACTTGGTATTTAACTATATGTGCAATCGTCAGTGCATGCATATAAAAATGCCAGTCCACAGCATATCCATTCTTTTCTAACTTAAATATCTACAGTAGTTTTTGTCATTGCATTCTGAGAAGATATTTAAATGAAAAGTGTCTATTTGAGGTATTTGGTAGCTGTCAAGGAGTTTTGCACACATCAGGGTCTAAATGTGTAGTATGTGCAATATCAGCTACATGGTTGTTACACAAAGTCCCTAGCCAAAGAGCTCTGAAAAGAGAGAATTGTTCCCCTACAAAACATGCTTCTGGTTCCTCAACCAGAAGCAAAGTATTTGCTTTAAAAAGAAATAAATCAAGACAAGCCTTTTGTATAAAGTCAGCTGAACAAGTCTTGCAAGACAAATTATGTGGGAAATGTAGTTGTTTTACAAAGATGATGATCCATATGTAGAAAATAAAAAAGAGAGCTTGCAGGCAGTTGGTGTATTTATTTCACAGAATTGTAAGCTTTTAGAGATTGTGAATATAGATGAAGGTAGTGGTTTCACCAATTTCAGTATGTCAGCCTTAAGACTATAAGGCAGTAGTGCAGGGACAAGCCTGATTAATTTGCAGATGGAAAGTGTTGATGTTGATGATAAAGAATTTTTTACTATGAGGGTGCTGAGACACTGGAATACGTTGTCCGGGGAGGTTCTGGATGCCCCATCCCTGGCAGTGTTCAGTGTAGTAGTAGGTGAAACTGCAGTGATACTACTGGGTATACATAATGCAAGCTCTACTTTCTGCTATTTTTTTTAATGCATCATTGGTTAATAAGAATCTCCATTAACTTTTATTTAAGTGTTTTGGAGCTTTAATTATAGGCAAAATATAGAAAACAATTCCTAAAAAAGGAAAGCTTCCGCTAACACAAACTTAATTTATTATATGTACGATTTGATAATTTCCTTTGAATTTTGCTTCTGTGGAAGAAAAATTTACCTTAATAGATTGCTTCACACTGATAAATCTTCAGTGATTCCATCTAGTACCAATAAAGTATGGGAAAAAAAATTGTAAAGTAATTCTGTGATATTTTGAAAAACTGGGCAAGCACACAAGTTCTTTTTTTAAGAGTGTTTTAACAGATCATGTAGTGGTTTTTGCTTCTTTTCTTGTTAAGGGTTGAGCTCTTGCTAGTACACTGTAGTTGTCTGAATGTATTGTTCATGGCTCTGCATGCCAAATGCTTTCAAAACCACTCTCATCATGTGCTGTTGGTCAGACTTCAGCTGGTCAGTTAAAAATGAAATTAGGCTGAACTTCTGCATGCATAAGGAGACATAGCCTTTTTGCTACGTTCTGAATGTTCTTTCCAAAGACCTCGTCGATTTTCCTTGATTGCTGAATACCATCTTGCCAGTCTGACTGAAGGTAATGTAGCAGTTGGTGCTGATGAGCTTGTCCAGCTCTTCAGACTGAATTCAGGACTGTTAGTAGGAATTTGGAATGTAAGATAACATTTTTTTTCAGTATTTTATTATTAGTTTAAGGAACAGAATTTTTTTTTTTTTGCTTTGTAGTTTGGGATTTGGGGAGGGTTTTTTACTTTTTTATTTTTCCTTTGGATTTTGTAAGATCTTTTCTAAACTAGTAATAACCAAATGCATGTAGGGACAGCTAGCAGATGATTTATTGTGTTCTAAAAGCTGTCACAGGAGTATATATACTTTTAAAAAAGCTCATTTCTAATTCAAAGATCAGTTATGTAAGATACTATATTAGACACTACATTCAGTTTTATTTGTTTTGCAGTCTTCACATACCCAAGTTTGATAACCTAGATTAATTTTAAATAGAATGGTGTGAGGGCAGATATGCTTCTTTCTCTGATTTGTGCCATGCCCTGTCCACATCACTCAAAGTGATGTGTTCCCACATAGCAACTTAGCTTTAATCTACATCACCAGGTATCCTGCTCTAGCAGTAGGAGTACTTTAAAGTGTGCCCTTTTTTGGGGTATTACATTCACGATATTAAGAGTCTAAATTAAGCATTTAGCCTCTGTAGGATGGGTGTGGAGATGAGTGTCTTTAGAGGGCAGTACAGAACATCTGAAGTAGGTTTCTATGCAAAAGGAATCCGCATCTTTGTATGGAATGCACTGGGACCTTGATGTTTGCCTGTAGCCACGTAGGGCTGGATGCTGTGGAAGGTATCTCTGGTGTTCTGCTCTTGGTCTAAATTCAGAGGTGGCATCCCTTTCTTCCTCCCCTCAACCATGTTATTGACATAGGCTTAGCCTATTTGGCACTGGCAAGGAACTTTCCTCAAGGAACCTATGAACAGTTCCTCAAAGATGTGTCTAATTTCCAGCTGCAAATGTGCTGCCTCAGATATGCACAGCCATCAGAGGCAATGTTTCAAATCACAGAAGGACTATTTCTTTCACTCTTCCTTAAAGGTAAGACTGAAAGTCCATTTCCTAGAAAACTTGAGACTGGCTGACCTGCATAAGGCTGTTACAGGTTGTCCCAGTCTGTGAAAAGCTGTGATAAATCAACAGCCATTTCTCTTGTATCTTCAGAAGTTTAGTAGGCTGGTGCCCCTGTGTTGTTGGCTCTATGGTCTTGCTCATGCGTTGGCCCCTCCCATGATTGGAAATAGACCTCTTTCAGACCTCAGCACCTGCAAATGGTTCAATCATAACTAAGTTTCACATAGTAAAGAACTGAGTGCCTCCTCGCTCTGGTATGTTTTCCCTGCTTGCTTTTCTGAGCAGCAGTTCTTATTCTTTGTGTAGGCAGAGTAATACGAGGTAGTTAACTGTCAGTGGGTGTAATAATTGTAAATGCCACATACCTTGTTTTTTTTGCACATAGCTGTGTAAGAGAGACCAAGAGCAGGTTACGTGGGCCTCCTGGTATTTGGATAAAGAAAGACTGATAAACTGTGTGATTGATAAATCTCCCTTGTTCTATCTTTTATAGCTGTAATGTTGCACTGTGAAAATACAGAAGTAGTTAAGAAGCCAAAAGTTTGATTAGAGGATGTCATTTTCTGGTAACCCAGAGAGATGAAAACAGTAGTCGCCCACATTTCAGGAGAGTAATAGACTTATGGCAGTGAATAATTTTGCTATTGACTTATGTGTTTGTCAAATGTAGGACTTAGAAAATACAATTAAAGAAAAAAGCTGACATCCTAGGATTCTGTGTTCTTGAAGTAAATACATACCTCTGTCTCTAGTTTTCACATTGATGTTTTATTTGACTGTATAGACACCTGTAGAGGGTTATGTTCTTAACGGTTTCCCAGGAGTACATAATCTGGTGAAGACATCCGAGGTTTTACTTGGAAATTCACCATTTCTATTGAATAATTCTGTACCCCTCACTGATGTTAGCCCTCTTTGCAAATTGTTCCTTACATATGAAAATGAAGTTGATGCTTCAGTAGTTGGGAGTAAATGCTGTTTGATTCTGTTTAGGTATCTATTTTAGTGGGAAGTAGAAGCTAGGGTAGTACAATCTTGGATTGCTCTCATAACTTTTGCCCTGGCATAGCTAGTTTCCCTCTCTTTCTCCATAATGTAAAAATGCTGTAATCTTTTATATATATTCTGTACTCTTGTGAAAAGACAGTAAAGGTTTTAGGAGTCCAAGTGTTAGGGCAAGCCATTACTAACATTATTACAGTAATTGGCAGAGTAATAAGCAGCAGCATTTATCTATGAATTTTAATGTTCAGAAAGACCCTGTGAAAAAAAAAATTCCACATAAAAATACATCTACTTTAACTTTTCAGGAGAAAAATGAAATTGCTTTTGTTATGGCAAGTCTTCATTATAATCAACTTCTTGAGAGAAGCATTTTGGGTTCTGGTGCTGTGTAAGTTGGGTTTTCCTTTGTGGGTAATAAAGATAAACTTTTGAATAAAGCTTTGAGTTTTACAGTTAACCTCTTACCGGCAGCCAATTTTTATATTTAGGCGGTAATTAACTATTTTTGTTTAATATAAAAACAGTTACAGTAACTATATACAAAACTGTAGAGGCGTTTTCATACTAAGAAGTTGCCATTGTTATGCTATTAAGGAGATAATTTAGTTATAGAAGTGTACTGATACTTACTGTATTGAGGAAGTTAGAAATACACTGCCCATACTTTCTCCCTTTTCACAAGTAGTCTTTATTTCCTCTTCCTGTCTGAAACAGGGAAAAGAGAGACACATTTCAGGAAGTAGGGAAGTAATCTTTGACTGTGTAAGAGGGAGGAAAATATTCTGATAAACTGGTGAGGTTCCTGCATTTGTCTTTCAGTCCTATTGAGAAACTAGCTCTATTTCCTATGACGTGTTTGTGTATGTGTATATTGCGGTATATAATATAATACAATACCTCTTTATACACTGTAAGCTGTTTAAAAAGACGGATTTTTTTTTTTTTTGCTTTAGAACATTATTTTGGGGAATTTATTTTCCCCTCAGCTTTCTGGTCAGATACTGTTGTATCTACCAGTAGTCTTAAGTACCCACGATAACTTAGTGTGGCTCTTCTCACACAGAAGGTGAGACTTAGCACCATCTCCCTTAGTACCAAATTGGATCCCATATAGAAGGATTGGCATTTGGTCTCTTCAGGTCATTTGTGTGAGGTAGTTACTCATTTAGTTAGACACAAATAAAATTATTCCAAGAACTGCTATTTCAGAGAAGTCTCCAGCTAGCGGGCTTTTTGGTTTGTAAATTAAGCTGATGCTTTTTTTCTCTTTTGTAGACAAGTCCATGTTTTGAAGTTTAACAGATGCGCCTTTTAAAGTTGACTACCATATTTTCTGCTGTTGGCTAGGCCAAAAAGCTGATCAGCAGTATTAGACACTGTATTAGCTCAAAAGAAGCATGATGAACTAGAGATGTTTGATTTCAAAACTCTCTCAAGATGACAATCTCGGTGTAGGGATATGTATTATATCTCTTTCTATTAAGCCATCCCCTGTTGCTAAATTCTATTTTTTGTTTCAAGTCAGTATGCTCCTCCACCTAATAAACCTTTACTGGATGATGTCGACCCAGAATATGGACTCCATGACTACAATCTGCATCTGGATTTGCATGGCAGAAGCTCCATGTACCTGTGTGGAACATTCAAGGGCCTCTTCTGCAGAAAAGGTAAAGTTGATGGAACAATAATGCCTGTTTTAAAAGTGATCCCTGCTGTTATGTCTTTCTTTCTTGTATCCAGTGTCTCTGTTTTAAGGGGAGAAACTGAAATGGAATTATAAGAATAAGTGATCTTACTGTTTGTTGTGTAGCTTCTTTATATCTGCATGGTGCTTTGTGTGGCGTCCTAAGCCTGCTCTGTAGGTAGTCTGCCCATTGTTACAGTGACAGTGTCAGGCCTGGGACACAAATTCTGCAGATTTTTAGGGTCTTTTCTTTTGCTTCGATGCTGCATTAATGATGCAGTGGCACACCTCTTGGTGCAGGTTGATGTTTCTTCCACTTGTGTTTTATAAGGGAGAGACAGTTTGTCCCCATACATTTTGGAGGCATGTTGCTGTAGAATTCTCCTCGAGTATACTTTGGGTGCACTGACAGATTAAATATATAAATATATTTGTAGAGGTTACTGTGGACTTTAAGATTTATAGTTTTTATTTTGGTGAGTTTAAGATTTGCCTCTTCTGATATCCTTTCATTGTCTAGTAAACAGTTTCAGTCATTGTTTTTAACTGCTGCTTCATTCTGTTCTCAGCACTTCTTTTCATGAGGCATGATTGACCATCCTTGTTGTTCTTGTACAGCCCAAATTCATAACTGTACTGAGGTTTTGCAAAATATGGGTCATCTCTCTTTTGACATAACTTCAACGTAACTTCCTACAGCTACACAGCTGTCTTTCTGTAAGCAGAGGCAAATTAAAATATTAATGTTAAACACTGTAATTAATTTAATTTAAAATCAAGTACTGTAAATTATTGCTCCTCAGTATTTTTTTTATGCCAGCACTGCTAGCTGTTCTGTGGATTTCAGAAAATACTGGTTTTTAGTCAGTAGAGGGCGCTGTTGTCAGGCGTGAGTGCTTTTGCAGGGCTACATAATTTCCCCGTGATTGGTTTGGTTTTCTCATTTGTATTTGGTGATTCCCAGAACTGTCATTTATACTGCAGCCTTGTGCAGTGTGGCGTGTTGTAGTCCTTGAACCTGAAATATACATGTTTTCAGATTCCAGAAAAGCTCCAAGCTTGAATTAAAGGAATACTTCTAAGTCTAAAACTTCAGTGAAAGTCTATGCATGTAGCAAGAAATCTTACCTAAGTGTTGTGCTATACAGGAGTCCTCTTTATGTTGTCAAAAAAACCCCATCTTCTCAAAACTGGGCAGAGGCTTGGGCTTTTGGGTTTGTGCTGGGTTTTGGTTTTTCTTGTTTAGCTGGATATCACATTTTGTTTTCTAAAATTAAAATGTTATGCTCCTAGCAATACAGTTGCACAAGAAAAAGTATTATGTGGCACACTTGTTCTCTCCGTATCACTTTTTTTGCTGTTTGGAAGTTACTTCCACGAAAGATTAAGCTGATGTTTATGCAAATTGTAGCAAAGGTCCATGAGCTACAGTTGTGATGCCATCTCACTTTGCAAGTTACAGAATCTGTTTTATGCTCACAAAGGTTTTCTGAATTGCTTTGGTTTTGTGACCTTCAGCAGTATGACAGCCACCAGATTCTGGTCTCACAGGACATCAGACAGCTGAAGCCATGGTTCTACAGGCAATAAGCTCATTTGTCATCTAGTCCCTTCCATGTGCTTGCACAATAATTCCATTAGGAAAATGCTTCACTTCCTTCAGAAATTATGTGGTGAGGCAGCTTATGGCTGTCTGTTGTCACATTTTTCATTGTAATTTGTTTATTTTGCTCTTTTTGGTAAACATGGTGTTGCTGAATGTGGCCAAGTTTGTCCAAGCTGGTTGGGTTTGATAGTTTGTGCTTTTTTTTTTCGGTGCCATTCTAATAACACTCTTTGTCACATCTCTGGGAGGACTCTGAAGCGTGGAGGTCTGCAACATACTGAGAAGTCTTGCTATTTCTTAAAATGCTCTACCCAATCCACTTTTATTTTAAAATATGGATGTAATATGCCCATAGCAGTTTCTACAACTTGGGACACAGATCAGTTGTCAGCTATTATACTGTTGTTTTACTTATTTGTTGGTTTTCATTAGAAACCTCTTGATATTCCTGGGTTACCAGAGAATGCCTGTTTGTATTCTACAGAGTAACTGATTTATTTGTTTGAGTTTACTTTTTGTCTGCTTTTTGTTAGTGTCTGTTAATATTGTGCTTCATTTTGTTACTCTGTTTTCAATTCTTTTTTGCATAATTCTTAAATTAAAAAAGGTTATATCATACTTCATTGAGCCAAGCAGAGGGAGTGTATATGGCTTCAGTTTGTTTTTTTTTTCTGTTATTAATACTTGCATTACAGTAACTAGGTGTTTTACCACTGTTTTGGTTGGATTTTAGCATTTTATTTTATGTTCCCTTTCATGTAAACAGAATTGGTAATAGGGTCTTATTGACAGATACTGTAGGGTGAATATGCTAAATACTTTCTAAATTAATTGAAAATATTTAGAAAACTTTCCTTGTCAGGAAGATATGACAGGCTTTTCATACAACTCATAGAAGCCATGGATCTAGCATTTTAATAAACATTCTTGAAATGTATTTATTTAGGTTTTCAGCTTTTTAAGCACAGCTTTGTAGCCACACGGTAGTTTGAGCTTTGGCTTTTCAATGTCATTTCTTGTTGATGTAAATTGATGAGTTGTGCTTGCAAAATCTAAAGGGTGATTTTTGTGTGTTTAGAGTGCTTTTAAGATTTGTTTGTAAAATTTTATATCAGGCATTTGAAATGTTTTGCTTGACCTTGGAGATTGATTAGCAAGTTTAAGTAACCATTTCAGTATGGTAAGGCTGGTTGTTGGCAGCAGAATTAGTGTTCAGCACAGCTTTTCTTCTGAAAATACCAATCAAATTACAACTTGCAACAAAGGCTTAGTTAGCGAAACAAACTTCCTGGGTTTTTAGCTAAAATAAGTGGTTTGGAACTATTGGTCTATTTGTTTCTTTCTCCTGAGGTTTGTCTACATGATATATGTTCTCTTTATTGGTATTACCTTTATTTGGTAAATATTTGGAAATACTTGTTCCCTGTAACTTACTCAGCTGTTTGGCTGCTGTACATGTCTTGCATAAACCCAGGACTACAGATAATGAAACAAAGTCTGGATCAGGCTGAAGAAAGCCCTGTCTTAATTTGCCTCCTCTGTTTCTCTTGGTATGTTTAACATAGCTTGTTCTGCCCGTTAACTTTGCTTTCGCATCTGACTGGGGTGAGGAATGGGAGATTGCAATATTTAGCATTCAGGTTCTTGCTCATTTCTAGGCAGACTTTTCCTTTCTTTTGAATGTAAGGACTGCAATGGAGCTTTTATATTTTAAAGACAATAGAAAGACTGGATTAACTAACCCATGAATAATTAGCCTTCAGATTCCTGGTCTGTTGCATATTTCTGTTCTGGCTGAAGTTAAGAAGCAACTGCAACACCTTAGCCAGCTGATCTATCTAGTAATGCTGTATTAATGACATGCAATAGTAGCGATGTCCTGGGTTTCATTAATTTATTATCAGAATGTTTTTTTATTTTTATTCCATTCAAAATTTATTTGGTTTGAATGAGTAGAGAAATAGCCCCTTCCCTTCAGGTTGGAATTGTGGATAAGCGAATAGTCCTTTAGAAAAAATGTTTGTTGACTGATTTCAAGTCTCCTGTTTCAAGTCAGCCTGTTTTCAAGTCTCTTGTACAAAAGCTCAACTTCAAATATGAGCTTTCAGTGCTTAGTCAGTAAACTATTTATCTAAGATATTTTTACCTTGAATGAAATCCTGTCATTGAATTTGATTTACTGAGGTTTGGAACTGAACCATTTGGTCAGGTATCAACTTAATTACCTCTTTCCACTTTGAGTTGGATCCTGGAAATGAATTCTCCTTACATTTTCCTCAGTGGTTCTTTTGGACTTCACTGCGAGGACAGTGGGTATCATGATGCGGAGGATTTCATTTTCCTTCAACCATACAAAATATTTCCTATGAAATATTTCCTTGGCCATGGTCATGTTGGTTTCATTGTATTCACATTCCTATCCCAGACGGTGTATTGAAAAACCTGCAGCTGCTGTCCTCTGTCGTGTTCTGGGCTGCTTCCTCCCCAGAGTAAGTATTCGACTCACTGCTGGTGAGTGATGCATTTCCAGCACTGGTTTGTGGCCAGCCATATCTTGGGAGTTGCTTGGCTCTACAGTACCAATTCAGAAAATTTCTGGCTTCTGTGGTGAAGTGTGGGCTTTCTTTCTCCATCATTGCCTCCAGCTATCTGCTTTAAGCAGCCACCAAGAAGAGGTTTTGCTGCCACTTCACACAGGCTGCAGCCATTTAATTCAAAGCTAGCCTTTCTGATGTTGCTTTTTCTGTCTGCAGCCTCATGCTGCTACTTGGGCTTGATTGAAGGGGAATCACACGCAAAACACTTCTCTCTTCTTTAATTTCTGTCACTTGCATCTTAAACCTCTACAAGACCCTTTACTTGTTACCTTACCATCCAGGGCCTGCTACTGCATCCTGACAATCCTTAGTTCCTGGGAATTCCTTCTCTCCCTTCCTATCTGTCTCCTGCAAGTGTTAGATACTTTCTTTTTTGGATTGAGGTCTCTAGTGTTTTTGTTTTGCTCTTTTCAGAGAGTATCTCTTGTTCAAGGAAACTCGTTTAAGGAACGTCTTACTAAGATATCTGCTTGTGTCATGATGTGATGCTTTTATTTTCACTTTTTTTTGTAGTCAGAGATCATGTTTGCTACGATGTACCTTAAGTTATAATTAGACTGTTGAACTGCCTGGCTAATTTTCCTTCTCTGATAGCAAGGGAAAAATCATCAACAATTAAAAAAAGTCTATCTCTTCTGAGAGGAGAGGAAGAGATACCAAAGAAGTATGGCTTTATATAGTAACAAAAAAATCACAAATTATAATAATTCTGTTTAAAAAAAAAAGGGGGGGGAGCCTTTGGAAAGCTATTTAAAAAACCCAAGAAATCCATAATTTAAAAACTTGATTCAAATCAAAGCATACTTCATTTCAATTTAAATGATGCATTATCATTTCCAAGGAGGAATAGTTATTTGTATACCTTTTGTATTGGGTTATTTGAGTTTCCAGTCAGAGCTGAGAGATTTAAATAATTTGAAAAAAAGGGTTGGGGGAGGTATCTCATAATTTATTTTGTGTGTTAGTGTTGAGCTTGACTTTTGGTGAGTGGGCAGTGATGGAGGCACTGGTGGCATGAAATTGAAATGTTGAATGTGGAATTTACTCCTCGCATCCTTGTGTAAGTTCTTTAGGTGGCATTCCTATTTTTATGCTGAAAAATACAAAAGAATTTTTAGCTGCTGTTTGTACTGTGGATCACAGAGTCAAAGCCCCGAACTGCAACTTAATTCTTCTGTAATGTGCTTGGTATCTAGCTGGTGGTGTGTGTCAGGGTTTCTTATTGGTGAGTGGGAAGAAAAAGACATGGAGAGAAGAGAACATTTACAGTGAATTTGGGCTGAATTTGATTTATACTGCTATAATGTTGCATATTGTGTATATTTCAGGTGACATTGAAAATGGATACCTGAGGCTCACAGTTGTAAGCTTGAAGGATAATAGGAAGCACTTGCCTATTATTGGGACATTTGGCATATGCTGGGAAACAGATGTGTTTAAAGGCATTGTAAAGGTCAGACATATTTTTTGTTTCTGGAAATGCATATCTCAAAAAAGAATTAGGTTTGTGCATCCTAAATATGCTAATTTTTAAACAATTTTTTTTTTTGTTTGTAGGTGTCTGTAACTAGACAAAAACCTCTATTCCAATATTCCAAAAAATATGTGAATTTTGACGGGAAAAAAAAGTTTTCTCCTTTCTCTCATAGAGATGGGGTTGCACGATAGATCCATTATATGTGTATGATGACTGCAGTGCTTTCCACTCAGCGAAGATGCTGTGACTGACCTGCCCTGCTTGGCAGTGGTGGACAAAAAAATGTACTGCAGATGTACTTTCTGTGGTGTGTTTTTTTTGTTGTGTGGGATTTTTTTGTTTCTTTTTTTTCTTTTTTTTTTTTGTTTTTTTTGTTGGTTGGGATTTTTTTGCAAGCAATAACCCTTGAACCCCTGGGAAAATACTCTGCAGTTCTATGCTGTCTGTGCAGTGAAAATTAGGAACTGCTGGGGAATGTTAAAATGCCGGTGGACATGGGCAGAAAGTTCATTCCACATCCACACAGTCAGCACCTAGCTCGAGTCAGGTACCTCGGTCAGCTGGATTAACACTGTATTTAGGGGAATGCTCACACATTCTATTGGATAAAATTCCTAAAAGAATTATTTCAAACAAAGTTTCAGAGCAGTTCTGTAGATTTTGCAATAGTGGTGAAGGCACATGTTTTTAAATGTGCTTCATCAGCATGAATATTTCAGAAGTCCCAAAAATTCTGATAAATGTAATTTAAGCACTACTGAAAAATGATCTAGTTCAACATGTGATTTCACTTTTGGCACATCTTTTGAAAAAAACACTCAAAATTAATAAAACAATTGTTTCTGCCAATCCTGTATAAATGTGGAGTGGAATACTGTTTAACAACATGAGACTTTTTTACCCAGGCCTGTAGTGACAAAACAAGGAACAATGTTTTTGAGCTGAAAGAGGGTAGATTTAAATTGGGCATTGGAAAAAAAGTAAAAAATTCTTTCTCCATGCTGAGCATGGTGAGGCAGGGGGGTTGGAATTTAAAGACTTCTAAAGATCTCTTCCAACTCAAATCATTTTATGATTCTATAGGATTAACAGCTGCTTGGCAGATTTTTTTATTCCATGAAAATAATCATGAGTAGCACCTAAGAACTTGGCAAGTTATCTGTCAAAGGAAGGAAAGAGCTGTGGCTGTACTCTTTAGTTTTTTAGTTTTAGTCTCTCTCGTGTGTGCTTACAGCATAAATTATACTGAATATTTGTTTCTAGGACAAAATAAAGAAGACAGTATTTTTTAAAATCCCTCTTTTGTGGTGACATATTGAACATGTCAGCACATAGATGTGTGTTGAATTCAGTGTGGCTTTTAACATAAGTCTCTAAAATTCTTAGAACATGTGAAGGTCAAATATCACTAGCCACAGAAGCAGGACATGCCACTACTTTGAATTTATTTGAATCCTTTTCAATACTCTCAGGAAAACCAAAAAATGTCAATGACTTTTTGGGCACTTCTGGGCATTTTTTTAATAAAAAAATTTAATTGCTGATAGTTAGAAATTGTCATGGCTTGGGAATGGTATTCTCCAATTTAGTGTTCTCACTGCAACCACTCCAAATTGCACTCTGCTTGCTTGCTCCCCCCCTCCTTCTCCCCTTTGTTGGGCTAGAGAGGAGAACTGGAGGCACAAAAAGTGAAGATCTCAGGTTGAGGTAAGAACAGTTTACTGGAAACAGCAATGAGATAAGAAAATGGAGCAGCAGCAGTATTAAATAACAAGAATGTACAAGAGGTGAGTGATTCACATGCAAATACTCACTGTGGAGCTGGACCTGACCATGGCACACTACCCTGACCAAGAAGAGAGCCCTTATCCTGCTCCAGGAAATGAGGCGAGGTGGTATAAAACAACTCTGTGTCCTAGCCATGCTCCGCTGCCTGGCTACTGCAAAAATTATCCTGTCTTGGCCACAGCCATGACAGAATTGCATGGGAAGACCCCCACCATCCCAACACTCAACACCACCCTGCATTACTTTTCATAATTGGCCTTTTATATGCAAGTTGTCAGACCAGAAGATAGTAATTCTTCCTTGTTTCTAGTGATTCTACAGCTCATATAAGTTTATTACATCATCATTAGGCTTGGTTTGAATTTTGTATTTTCAGCATAGTCTACAGTAAAAAGCTTAGGAAAACTGTATGTATCATATTGCCTCATGTTTGTGCCATCTGCTCTTGTTTGATTGAAGTAAAGTAATAGTGAAAGCAATGTTAGAGCAACAGAAGCACAGCTATGTAGTACAGAGAAATAAAGCATTCCAAATCAGTTTTTTGGCATGCAGTATGTGGTGCTGGTTTGTTTATGCTTTTGGAGCATAGATACAACATAATTAAGGTAATTGGATTAATTTAGTGATTCAGAACTCCTGAGAATACGTAACAGCTGATACTAACAATGACACGCAACTCCTTTGCTTTCAAGGGATACGTGAAACTATCCATTTGCAAAGACCCAAGAATTGGCATTAGCATTTTAAAATTATGTGGCTGTGTAATATTGTAAAGAAATATTTTCAGGAATTTGTAAAAGGAGGAGTTACATGAAGATTATTATTATTACCTTTTTGGGAACCGAAGCTATGAACCATTCAAAAAGTATTGTATACCTTCCTTTTACAGCTGGCATGGAAGGGTAACTGAGTGTGCACTGCCTTGGGGTGCAAACATTGCTGCATTCACCCAAGTTTAGCACCAAGTCTAAACTTAGGTTGCTTTCTCATATTGAAAGGAATATCATTATTTGAATGGTAAAGTAATTAATAATTGAGAAAAACAGATGTTAAGGGCTTAAAAATGTTCAAGAAATAATGTCTGATTTGGGTTGGCAGTGGTACCTTCTGTAGAGCAGCTTTTGATGTCTGTAGGTTGCAGTTTTGATTTCTGTAGGAAACCTCTAAGTATTTTTGTTGCAGTAGTCAGTGAAGCACTATCAATTATGTTTTGAGATTTTAGCCTTCATACAAAACTCTCTGAACACTCGATACTTCTAAAATCAGGGACAGATCTACTTACTGTGCCATGACATGGGGAAATCATCTCTTTTGCTTGTGTTTGTAGGACTGCTTCATGATGGATCTCACTCTGTTGGATGAAGCTGGAAAGCCCTTCTGGTGTTTCAGTGCTCCAGTCTACATGAAATTGACTTCCAAGGCATCTGACCTTTATGACTACAGGGGTCATATCTATACTGCAGACTATGCAGATTCAGAGGGTAAAGTCTGTGTTGAGTTTATATGGTTGGAAGAAACCAAGGAATATATTATAGTCGGTTTGGTGCTTTATATAAGCACTGAAAAGGTAAATAGCTGGTATGGAACAAATTACTGACTTAATTAGTCTCTAATTTCCTTGCTTTAAAAACCAAACCAAACAAACAACTCCTCCAACAAAAACCACAATAAACCTTGATGCTTAAGATTGACACCAACAAGCAAGACTGTTTCTGTACCTTGATGCTTAAGATTGTTTCTGTGAGTTTTTCAGTAACAAGTGCAGTTGTATAAATTTTTTTAATAGGCAATTGAAGGGTTGAAGAGATGTATTGATAGAAATGAGAGTATTTCTTCTCTGTTGAATGGTTAGTCTGTTTCTGATACTGGGTCTAGTGAAATTATTTTTAGGAAGATTTTTCCTTATAGACACTTGTTACTATGGTTAAGGAATTGCTGCTTTTGAGAGCTATACTGTGAAGATGCCTTACCTTACATAAGCTACACTGTTTTTGAGAATACTAACTTTTATGTCTAGTAATAAAACAGCATGTATGCTGTTCCCTTCGGGTTTGTTGGAGTGTTATTGGTAAAGGACAGGTTTTATTAAAAGCGTTTTGTTAAATACTTTCTTTTTCTTCACTTTTTCCAGAAAATACTTCATTTATATTTATGTTAGTAAAGGATTGAAAAGGCAGATGGGAAGTCAGATCTGAAAAATATGTCAGTCAAGGTATTTGTTAAGAAATTTATGTGTAATATCTATTTATGACACTTCTTTAAATTCCTGTTTGTTGTGTTTTTTCATATTCTGACCGTCTGTCTGATTTGAGACTAGACACTTGCCTCACATATTGGCCTGTGAATGTGTCCCAATTATCAGCCAACCTGAGCTGATGTCTGTTCTTACTGAATGTATGTAGCATTCGGTTGTTTCTCTGATACCGATTATCTAACAGTACATATTCATATAAAAATTGAATGTATGTTCCTGATCTTTCCAGTTCCTTGGAGTAATGTTAGAACCAAATTTTCTACTGCCTGTATTAAAAAAAAAATAAAAAATTAAGTGTTATTGGGACTCCAGTGTCTTTACATAGTGAGGACCATTACATTATTGACTGCTCTGACTTTATTATGGTAGTGATTTCCTTAAAAATAAATTCTCTCTTCTTTATTTGTTTACACACATTAATTGGTTTGTGCAAACAATGTTCATACATAAGCACTTGTCTTGTATGCTGCAGAGATAGTAGGAGAAAGATACTACAGCCAGAGAGTTGCTTCTTAATGTGACTTTCAGAGACAGTAAGTTGAGGCTGATACAGTTCTAGTTTGCCTTGAAAGAAGCAGTGGAAATGTTGCTGTGTTTGGTTGTTAGCCAGACTAAGAAGAATGATCAGCTGCATTTTGTCTCCTTTCCTACTGACTGCTGATGGGGACAGGGATCCCTTGAAATCATATAAATGTTTTAACAAGTGGACTGGGTATGATGAATGCTGGAACAACAGACACGGAAATTCATCTGCACAGACGAGTGGCCAGTCTAGATTTTTGTTTTTGCCTGAATTTAATCTTTGAGATAGCACCTTTAGCAAGGAAATGGTAGCTCAGTCCCAAAGTTTTCTCAGTCCCTGGCCTCACTGCTAAGCCTGTAAACAAAAGTGTAGAATTGTTCTGGCTATGTTGTTACTTTGAGATGTGCAAGTATGTTCTCTGCCTTGCTATGAAGCTACTAAAGTCAATAGGCCCCCAAAGCAGCCATAAAATGGCGAAAGGTCAGTTACTGCTCATTCTAGCTGAATTTTTATTGTATTTCCAATGTTTAAAAACTCCTGGGCTTAGGGGTTTTTTTTTAGTAAATGTAGAGCACTTCCTTTAACAAACAATTTCAATTTCTAAAGCACTTGATTGTTTTATACAATTGAATGTTTTATAGAAAATTCTGGTGTCATTGGAAATGAAACAAGAGAGTTTGCTGCCCCTACCCCTGACAGGCTAATCTAGTAGCCTGAAAGATTACTAACTGAATTGATTAAGATGAGAGTAAGTCTTTAGCAGCACTGTCAACCTAAAAAGTGATACAAGGCAGAGCAGTTTCCTCAGGTTATTGCTAACTTCCTTCTGTTCATAAACGGCATGCGTATTCAGCAAACCCAAGCAGCTGTTTCAAGATCTTAAAAAATGGGCCCAACTGTTGCAGAGCTGTTCTCATGCATCTTCGCTGTGTATAGTGGTGTCCTTTCTGAAGATATGAAGGGCGTGTCCTGAAATAGGCCTTAGATGGACCTAAACTTGATTTAGTGTTCATGCCACTCATTTGATTTCAGCTGACAGTTGCTTTTAACTTGCACAACAGAAGCAAATTCAGTAGCTACCACCTGTATGATCAAAACTGGTAAGTTACATATTCCTTAACTCAAGCTTCCATTTCTTCAACTTGCATCTTCCTTCCTTTGTATAAGTGAGGGCATACACTGAACCTCCACAAAGAAAGGCGTGTACATTAGGTAAACTGCACTGGCCTATTTCATGAAAGGAAGCATCTGTTCCAAAAAGTGATGCTTTGATAAAATCTTCATTTAGTCTTCTACGTCCCCTTTTACATACCTGGTGCAAAAGGTGGTAGGGTGAATTGTATGTACCACTCTGCAGTAAAAGATTCTTGCTGTATAAAAGGCAGTTGTTAGAACAAACAGGAAAATGGAAGGAAAAATGGAGGCACCAGTTGAAATCTGATCATGAAAATACATAACTGGTCATGACAATATACCATGCAGTTCATTTTTCCTTTAATGCCTCACTATGTCTTGCAGCTGCTTTTAATTTTCTAGATATTACATGCTGAAGACAGGACAATGTGCTTGTTGTAGTTTTGTCATTTATACAAGTAGTTAGACAATTTCTGTGAGAGGATGTATAAACACTTTTAATTTAAGGATTTTACTTGTATTTGTGCACTTCATGTACCAGCTCATCCAATTAAAAAGAGCAGCCCCTAACAACTTCTAACTGTGTATGTTTAAGTACTCTGCAACAGACAGAACTGTAATATTTTTAAAAGGTGATTTACCTGGTAGACAAGCATAAAAACAGTACTTACATTTATTTTTGTGCAAATATAATAGTGCTCATTTAACATAATGAGTTTAAACTGCATTGAAAAAGAATCAGTGTAAAAGTGATTTAATGAAAGGGCTTTCATGAGATTATTCCAACAGTGGAGGAGTTTTCATCTAATAGAACTACATCTAAATCCTGCCATTTATCCTTGTTTTTCCAAATGTCTACTGTGTACCTAAATGCTTCTGTATTCTTTGTTTGTGATTTTTTAAAATTATTTTTAAAAGGTATTTCTAAAGGAAAAATGTCTTCAATGAACAATTCATTAATATTTTTGGGCATGTAATGTCATCTTCCATTGATACGAGCTGAAACTGTTGGTTTATATCATCTGAACAATTGTCTTTAACATTGCCACTCTGGAATCATTGCTCTTTCCTGCAGTTGGCTTATTATAGTGGGAAGCTAATGTCAGCTATTGTCTTGGTTTGAAGACAGGTATTTGCTAAGGAAGGTGTAAACCTCCCTTAAAACCCACAAATGTGAATCCCCTTCCCTCCGAATTATTATAACTTTGAAATCAAGGGCTTTCAGGCAAAGATATGGGGAAAGGAGTAACAGTTCTTTACTAGTATCTATGGCAAGGCAAACAATCAATAACAACAGCAGCAATAACAAACAAA
>VZTX01021909.1:1063862-1142801 GCA_013400915.1 Pardalotus punctatus | reverse complement strand
CTCTCACAAAAGAAGTTAATGGTCCTTAAGTATCCAGTCATTAGTAACCTAGCAACAGGGAAGGGGAAAAAATTCCACACCTCTCAACCTCCAACAGCTATATATTCTGAAGTCTTTGTAGCATAGGTGGTTAATTTTTGCAGTTGCTTTTACAATACCTTTCAGTTCCAATGTGCTTTATGGTATGTGTGATTTAATATGGAAAACAGTTGTATGGTGGATAGTCTCATTGACTCTTCTTTTCCTTGCCTGGCCTCTCTTCCTATTTAACAAATATGTTTTGATTTGCATTCATCCATTCCATTACATGTTTAGGTATGGTCTTGATTTTGTTGAAACTGGTCTCATTGTCATGTACTTGCTTTTTGAGACAAGGACTATCTTCTTTTTTTTTTTTTTTTCCTTTCCTTTTTATTCAAGTATATGGCTACCTCATGCTAGGGATTGAGTACTTAGCAGAAATATCTGTAGAGTATAATAAGGATATCGTCAGCTGAAATGGATTAATACTGTTTCAGATTAAGAATTGACTAAGTGATTAAGTTTTATCTCTTGGGTTTATCTGTATGATTTACTGCCTGGCAACAGTTATGTAGGAGCCAACCTTCCACTTACCAGACTGTTCAACATATTCAAACAATTAGAAGGAGATTTAGGTAAAAGCATTTACTCTTCTGCCTTTGTGGCATACTCCTCCAGCTCAGCTGATCTGCTGATCCTTAGTTGTGATAACTGAATCTGAGCTCAAACATAACTGCATTAGAAACTGCACAGATAAAACAGTGATTCAAGAACTTTAAATGTGAACAAGTGATGGGCTTTAATCTCTGCTTGTGTGTAGTGAGTTGGAAGGACACTAATATGAGAAGTTAAATCCTGTCCTTGTTTCCTGTCTCTTGTGTCCATCATAAATCAGAGGAAGAAATGGTGGCAACAAGGATAACTAGGGAGTTGAGTGTGCTGAGGAATTTATCATACTGAATGTCAAAGCACTACTTATTCTATTCTTTCTTAGAGTTAAATGGCTTAAAATTTTTCTCATGCTGTGCCTCTTAAAATGTTAGTGAAAAAGAGGTAATGATACTTTGTATTAATGCTGCTTTAGTTGTAGAAGGGTTTAAAATGAAGTTGAAAACTGTAAGGCTTTTAAATGTATTGAAGAAGACTACAATGGGAGTTATTCTTTCTGGGTTTAAGTTGTTTATATCCTTTTGAAGAGAGATGAACCTTTTGAAGGGAAATATGCTTATGGGTCAGACACTGATCATCTCTTGGTAGGTAGAATTACTTTTGTTCTACATATAGGCCACTTAGAAAAGGTGTTAACAATTATTTCCCTCCTAAATCAATCATAAAGTTAAATTCAGCTGTCTTGATGAAATCTTACCCAAAAAATGCAGGGTAGGGAAAAATGTGTAAAGCTATGTTATATCCTGTTTATTCCTTGAAATACTATAAATCAGTTTAATCTGCAGGAGTTGGAAAGTATTTAACCATTAAACAAAATATACCACCACCAAATGCCTCAAGGCAGTGCAAATGTTTAGCATATCAGAGCTCAGGATCATCAATATCTCTTCTGTACCAAAGAAATAATATATTTACAAATGGGGCAAGAAAAACCTCTTGACACTTAGAAGAAAATGAAAATAAAGATTATAGGTTAAAAAAAACCCCAAACAAAACCCCAAAATCTTAGAAAATATACTGAAAACTCTCCATGTTTGGGAAAACCTGGAAATAATAAAGTTAATTATTCTTATTTGTGATTATCTGTGGTTCTTTGTTCATTGTTATCTCATTTGTTTTTAACACCTTGATTTACAACTTTGCCTTTTCTGATAGAAATGCGCAAGGAGAGGTACGTGCGTGTACCTAGTGAAAATGTTTAACAAAAACCTTGAAAGAGAGGTAAAGTACTCTGGAACGAAGTAATTTCATTCCAGATTTGCTACTTGTATGAGATGGTAAGTAAAAGAATATATTTGAGATAAAAACCTCATCATAGTAATTATACTGCATGTCCACCATGTTTTGTTTTAATGACACATGTATATAATGATCTTAAAATTATAGTTTTGATTCTGTTGTAGAGTAATTAATGGAATATTTGTGTGTGAGGAAAGGCAAAACTTTTTAAGACTGGGGTTCTGCCATTCTGAAAAGACATTTAATGAACAAGTAAGGGTATAATACAATTACTTAGTAATTTTTTAATTTCAGGTTTGCATCTGCTTTCACATACTGTAGGACATATGGTAAAGACTGAATTGGAAATGCACTGTCTTTAGGAAGCAGTAGAAGTAATTGACAGCATGCTCTTTTTTATAAACTCAGCATTTCATTTCTGCAACTTTATATTCAAAGTGTGAGCAGAAGGCAGTTATTTTGGCCTTCAATTTTCACTATTTTTTTGTAACTATTTAGGATTTTGTGGAGCACAAGGATCTTGCCCATTTTAATCAGTATTTCTGAAGGATCATAAGGTAGGGATTGGGACTCCAGTTTCATGCAGCTGAAGACCTCTATCTGTGGGTTGGTTTAGGGTATTCTTTTGGACTGAAGTCGTAGTTAACCTGTTTGTTGTTGAACAGTATATGAAAAAGTTTGCATTGTTAAATACAGCTCTGTTCTGTTAAGAGCCAACCTGCAGTGGATTCTTTCTAAAAAACATTAATTCAGAATGTATCCATTACTGATAAGTACATTGCCTCATTCTCATTAGCCAGCAAGCAGAACTGGAAAAACACTGCCACACAGTTTATCACTTTTTAGAGACAGGTTTTTTTTCCGGCATCTCCCCACAATCACTGTTTGCAAGTACAGAGTAATTGCTAATGTACATGGGGCCTTCCATTTCAGCTACTCAGTGCACTTCTATTTGGAATTTTAACTTACTGTCGCAGAGCACTCGTTTATTTCTTCTGTTGTGCCTTGGTCCCTCATTTTGCACCCGCAGTAATTTTGTGCAAATTGTGTACTGTATTATTGCAATGCAGAGGAAAATGTCTGTAAATTTTGAAACCCAAAGAGAATCCCTTCTGCAAGTCAGACTGTACATCCATATTTGTGTTACATGTGACGTTTATTCCAGGATTTATTAAAACTGGAGTTTTGGTTGGAGCTTTAGTTCAGCTCTTTAGTTTATTCCTACTAATTCAGCAGTAAGGATTTCCAGTGTAGATATCCTTTATAATCTCATATCTCTGTGAGAGCTCAAATAAATTGTCTTGCAGTGAAACTGGACAGAATTACATTCAGTAAGAAGAAAAAGCTTTGATTTTTTGATTTGTGTTGATAGTTTTGTCTTGACTATGGAAAATTCTATTTAAGCAAATGGCTGGTTTCCAACTAATACTTGGGTAATCTCATAAAAACAGTCTCGATTTTTGCTTTCTTTTGCCAGAGTTTATATAGAAACTTATCAGACTGCCTAAAGTTTATGATTTAGTCAACTGAAAGCATTGCACACCATTCGAATATTGTAGTAGCTACTGTAGCTTTCTCTGAGATTCCTCTTCAAAAAAGTAATGTATTCTGTTTTAGACAGAAGAACAGCAGAAGCTGATTTACCGCTGATTAATAATTATATAATATTTTTGTCAATCTCTTGTTACATTTATGTTCTCAGTGTAGGCATGCTTGCATAAGTAGTGCATATGTGTGTACCCATCTGTGAAAACGGATAAACAGGTGATCATAACTTTTTCTATCTGTAAAGAGTTTGCTGCCTCCTTTAAATCTGCAATTTGAATTTTTTTCCAAGGACTGAGTTTTAGGAATTTTTTTTTTTTAAGACTCCCATGTAGTTTTAAGCCACCAGATGTCTGTGTCTCCTACCTACCCCTGCATTCCTCCCCACCAGCCCCCCCAATCTCTGAAGGCCTGTATCACATCGTTGTAGCAAATTCTTGGGTTATTCCCTTAATGATTTTTCTTGTAGTCCTGTGGAAGCACCAAGCATTAGACATTTCCAGCAGGTCCTGTGTAAAGCAGTCTCATTCCTTTAATTTCCTTTTTTCTTGTTTCAGTGTGATCTATAATATACATTAACTTGTACACAAAGCCTTGCTCATACAGAATGGCCCATGACAGTTCACTCTGTTTCTGTCACAGGCAGCAGCTGGCACCTGTGCAAGGTCACCTGCAGTTTAAGCATTCATTTTTTTTACTGTTAGGGTGCTTTGTAAGACACCAAAATAGCTGGTGGTCTGGCCATCCTTGTAATCTCTTTCCATTGAATGACTTTGTCTTGCAGATGCTTGCCTGCCACTTTCATTTCCTGCTATATTTATTTCCTGTAAAGGTGTTGGTATGAGAAAGCAAAGATCTTTTTTACCAAGGATTATAATGTAGGGAAAACCTAATAAGTTTTTAAGCACAGGTCGCTACCAATGTTTCCCATGTAGCAGGCTAAGACTTCAGCTGAAGAGTCCAAGTTCCAAAGTTCAGCACTCTTGGAGGAAAATGAATGCTTCCCCCTCCTTGGCTTCCTTCAGGTACCTCTTTCCCATGAAGGTAGCAAATGACTGTAGCAACAGGGAATTTGCTAAGGTGTGTAGAAGTAGGTGAGATTAAATCTAAGGCCTTTGAGCCTTAGACATGAACTTTCTTGGACCAAGGTAGAGTAAAGAGCTTGTTACGAGACAAGTCCCAAAAGAGTGATGGAGTTTGGGTGGAAGCAGAAGGTCATTTTGGATGGCTCACTGGTCTGTTGTAATCCTTATGGAAAGGTGAATTTCTTTTATTTCTAGCATGTCACTCAGAATACAAAGTCTGCCCATGAGCAGTTAACTGAGCAGTAATTTACTGGAGTTTTTGGGCTAGCCTTTCTGTGATTTAATTGTGTTACTGACGATACCTGTCTCCTTTCCTGTGGGCCACTTTTGAGGGTTCAGGCAATGTGATGTAGGACTGGTACAACAAATGTAGCCAAAAAATACTGCTCTTTGCAGCTTGGAACCTATAGCAGGGTTCTCCAAGATATAGGTCGCTGTATGTAACAACACAGATGAGGTTACAGCTGAAGGTGAAAAAAGTTTTGTACTTCAAGCTTTAATTTCTACCTTTCTTATTTTGTTCTATTAGGTTTCCTTCTTTACCTGTTTCTTCCCACACTTACATCAGATTCTGCTTTTGTTTTATCATAATCCCAGTGGTATTCATGCATGGGATCATAGAGGGATTCATTTATCTGCTGAATTATTTGGCAGGTTTGCTGCGGGGAGCTGCCTTATCTTTTTTAGCCTCATCGTGCCAGGCAAATTGTCTTGCCACATAGTCACTACCACAAATCTTGTTTGATCTCTTCCCACAAGCATGGAACTATTTTATGCAGCTGTGGGGAAATCTCTGATGTCCTTGATGAACACAATGGTAGCTGCCCAGTGGATTACATCAGCTGAGAGACAGGAGATTGCAGTGTAATATAAACTTGTAAAACAGTAAAGTTTATACAGAGTAAGGCATCTTTTAACTACTGGCAGAGTTGGACAGGTTGTAGAACAGATTTCAACCTTTTGTAAGGAACATGTGAACTGAAGCATTAATTTAATATGTAGCTGCAATCTGGCAACAGGGACTTCGTGAACTTTCTAGTCATCTGTTCTCTAAAGGACATAAATCATAAACCAGCACTTCTCCCCTGAAACTTTCACTAATGCTTATTTTCACATTGTACTCCATAACTTTGAGAGGCAGTGAGAGAAGTAACACAGGCATGTGAGATTTATCTCATCTAGCAGAACTTTTAGGGTGTAAAATAGGGAGGGGGGAAAAGAGGGGCTGTTTTTGTGAAGAAGTTAAATTTAACTTCTGTGGCACCTTACTGATTGTCATGGAGGTACACAAAAGCAAAAACATCCCCTTTCCCCAAACCCCTCTCACTCTGGGGTGTCTGGGTTTGCTTTACCCAAAGGGTATCCAGTAGAAAAATTATCACTCCCACAAGAGGAGTGTTGAGGACACTCAGTCCCAGGAAGTGTCCTTGCCTGGCATCCCAGCCCCAAGGGAAGGGCTTCCCCTCACAGAACCACTATTCCCAGGGGAGCCCCATTGTTAGGAGGGTTTCCTGCAGTATAACCTAGTCAGGTTGGGGCTTATGGTCATACTTCTCTGAGCCTCAGAGTGTGTGTGCGTGTGTGTGTGTGTGTGTGTGTGTGTGTGTGTGTATTTAATGACAGCACATAAGTGAGTTTAATGTTAGTTTAAACTGAAAAGAATTTTGTAATTGACACTGAAATTGGTTAATCTTACTCATTGGGTTTAGAAAACTCCTGTTGATATTATAGGTAATGTTTTTCCTAGTTTGTATTTTAGGCTAATTTAAGGCTGTGGAAAGTCCTTCCTTTAGGCAGAGATATTCTAAGTGGATCAAGAATGGTGCAGGGTGCATCAGCAACTTCACCCGGGAAATGTCATCTCCAGACATAGGCAAGTAGCTCTGCAGTCTTGTAATTTCAGCTTTGCTTCTTCTAGAGATAGTAAGGATGATGCAGCAAATTAGCGTCATCGTCATCCAGAAATTCCACCCCACAGTAGCATAAACCTGCAGTTTCACCACTTTCACTTTTCTTCAGTTAACTGTGGGGAAAAATAGGTTTTGACATGCAAGCAGTTCATGCCTGTGTTGCCTGCTTTTCAGTTATGTGGCTGATCTTATCCTGCTGCCTTGAAGTCTATAAGGTAGCATATCTTATCTGATACTGAAAGAAATCTTTGTTGAATTTCTTTGACTGAATTTTAACCAGTGACTTGAAAGGTGTCTTCTACAAAATCTCTTTGGGTATCTATGCATACATCTAGTTTAGATTTTTGTGAATAAATTCACCATCTGCTTTTGTCCTGGTCCCGGGGTTTTTTTTCAATGAGAATATTGACAGAAGCTTATCTGTGGGAAGGGGTTTGATCCCAGCAGGACTTAAGTGATAAGCATAGTTAAACATGTGAGCATACATTTGAAATGTCTGGAGTTCAGTCAATGTGTAATTTGCTTTCTATGTTCACATTTCCCTTACTGACTTTTTGAGAAGGTGTATCCTGGCTCATTGGAAAATTTCTTTGTCTTTGTAGCGTTACATAGGAAGCACTGATCTTGTGTTAAAGCACCTGTAGTTGTGTAATGTAATGAATGGTAAAATACATCTCCTTGTAATGGTTCATAATCAGATTATTGTGAGAAGGGTAATTTTGTGAGGTTTCTCTGAAAACACTTTTTGTTTTCTGAGAAGTGAAGTTTAATGATTGGAAGTGGATGCTGAGAAATCTAAAAATAGATGAACTGCTGCTCCAATTTTGCTTGGTTAGCTGAGCAAAGCGAAGCATTCATGTCCTTTTCTGTTTTCCCTTTTCCAGACAATATATCCCGAAACTGTGGCAGTAAACCCAGGGGTAATCAGACAAATGTTCTTTCTAGGTATCTGTTCTCCCCATGTGGTTACATAACTGCCACCCCCATAGGGTTGAACTGATGAACAATTTTTAGTTTGTAGGTCAGGATTCATTTGGTGATATGTGCTTGGTTATCACTGCCCTAGAGTCATTCATTGAAGAGCCAGTTACTGAGTATGCAGTTGTAGTTCACACTCATTGCTGACTTTGGGGCTTCAGCACTTTTTGCCTTGAATAATGTTTTCACAGATTTGACAGGATACTTTGAGTTGGAAGGGACCCACAAGGATCTAGTCCAACTCTTAAGTGAATGGCTTTTGTGAGGATCCGATGGGGATCGAACCTGTGACATTGGTGTTAATTAGCACCATGCTCTAAATAGTTTTTTCAGTAGCAATCCAGCTGCCCTCTAGCAGTTCTTATCTCCTCAGTGAATTCTATTCCAGGCTCCTTATTTTCATTATACCTGAGTGAATCTCAGTGTTTCTATATCCTGCTGCATTAATTTTTATAGGATATATAAAATAACTTTCTTTGGGTGGAAGAGTTGGGGTGGTTCCACTGTCAGATGTGCAGGTGGGCTCAGTCAGAGTTGGACTTTGCTTCTAAGGTTTGCATAGAAAGTGGTTTGTATTTCACTTCCTCTTGTTTAATTAATATGGTTGAAGCAATTGCTCAGCTAAGTTGAAGCAAGAGATTGTTTTGAAATGTTTCTTGTGCCAGCAGATCATCATCACTGAACCAACAATTTGTATAGATTTTAAAACTCTTCGTTGCTGCTGCTCTGCAAAGGACTTTGATATTTGTCTTTGATATCACAACAATGTTTTTGTCTAGTTTTCCTTTAGAACTGCTCATTTTCTGTACCACATGAAGCTGGATAGGTTCAGAAAATGTTCTGCTTCACCTGAAAACCTCAAAAAGGCAAAGTTTTGGGGGAGTAATCCCAAGTATTATTTTTATTACAGGCTTTGGAAAATCTGGTAATTTGTATTAAGATTTTGGCAGTGCAACCTTTGGCAAAGTGGTTCCTTAGGAGCAGATTTGTAGAACTGTGTGCAAGCTCACAGGAAAGTATAGCTACAACAACATGGCTCATTTGTTGGTATAGGACTGTGTTGATACAATTTGGGAACGGGAAGCATAGTGTTAACTTGGGTACTCTGAACTATTCTGCACAGTACACAATGAAATGTTAAATAATTTGATTAAAAAATAAAAAAAAGCAACCCCAAGGCTGCAAAATTGTAAGCATTCTGAATTATTAGAAGTCCTCCTGTGGAATTTAAGAAAAAAATAATTAAATCTACAGTCTACGCTGATTCTGAAATTGATGTGCAGCATCTGAAGGTAGCCAAGAGACTGTCTGTTATGTATGTGATGAGGTTAAATGAGGCACAGCTGTAATGCCACACAATTATACAATACTTCTTATACCTGATGGAAAAGAATAGTTCAGTTTATGTTGAAGCAGAATAATATGGCATAATGGATGTAACTTGCAGTAAGTAGATTAACCTTAAGTAGTGTGCAATGCCAGTGATAGCTTAAAGATTATTCTAGCAGGTAGTAAGAAATTAATGCTTTTCTGAAATAAAAAGCAAGATGTGCATTGTAGCAGCAAATTTCTGATAAGATGGAAACATGATAAATCATTATGGTCCTACACAAAATGATCTGAAGAACAGATTATAAACATTGTTATTATTATTAGTAGTAGTAGTAGTACTAGTAGTAGTAAACAAATATGATCCTTGTTTGGCTGCACTGCTTCCAAAAAAGGATACATTCAGTGTGGTAGTGTTTAGGGAGTTATTGCATGCTGTATACTTCACTCAATCAGGCATTTGCATGGCTTGATTTGTTTCAGATGTTCTCTGTTGTGCATATGAGAGTAATTTATTTTAACAGCTGGAAAATACACTTAAATCTGTGGTATACATTGATTTGTAATTTTCTGTTTTCTTGCATGCTGATGGCATTTAAAGACTTTGAATTGTTCACAGCAGTAGATGTTTATTCTAAGGGAGGTAGAATAACATTCTTATACACTCAGTTGGATCTTGTTATGCACCCTACTGGTTTTGGTATGTATTTGAATAAATGGATAGATATGGACAGCACAGACTCATGCAAACTCATAATTATCTGCACTACGTGAGGTGTTTTAAACAATATTGTCTCAAAACCCCATTGTCAGACACTGCAGGGAATAAAGATAAAACTGCGGCACAAAGCAGACTGCCTTTGGCTAGCAGGGAAAAGGTGTATTTGTAGAGAACAAAAAACTGCATCAGAATTAGGGGGATGACTCAGTGGATATAGTCATCTGTCAATCAAAAATTACTGCTCTAAAGGAGATAATCTAGTAATATAAGTCTCTTACACAGTCATCATGTTTCTTTAGAATGTGATGCATAGTGCATCTTCCTCAGTGTACTTTGTAGTCTTTTACCTACCTGGCAAAAACCAGAGAGGGGAAGAGGAACTGTCTTCTAATTTTACACCAATAGTATCCCATTTCCACATTCTGGAAGGCTTTATGTACCTAGGTAGCTGTGTTCAGTAATGTTTAACAGCATATTCACTATTCTTTTAGAGGTATCTCACACATCAAGTACAGATAATTCTTCATTTTGCCACTCGCCTGAGGTATATCTCTGTTCTGGGATCCATGGGACGAAAGCATCCCTTTAAGATGAATGATAAATTTGGAGATGTTTCAAAATTGTTTTATTAAAACTGATCTGAAGTTAGCTCCTAAGAAGGTAGTTATGCATGGTTCTAGAAGGCAACTGGTTCAAGGCTGCAGTAACTGCAGTGCTTACATCCAGTCACTTGATAAAGTGGCCAGGCTCTGTTGTAAGCTAACATTTCCTGTGTTACTGTGCTTGTGATGCTGATGTCTTCAAGATGTTATGGTGTCCCTGTAGAAAATACTTGAATTATCCTAAATCTTTCAGACAGGTAGCTTTGTAAGGAGTAGTTGAGGGTGATGGTAGTCACTTAAAATTTGCCATTTTCTGAAATGTCAAGGCAGAAGTTTATATTCCAGAGTTTCATTTAACATTTTTCAACCCTGCCTTTTTGTTTTTGCAAGGTACTGCTTTACAGTAAAATGACTAAAATAATTGCTCCTTTGCCTGTCCAAAAAAACCCACGCCATTGTCATGGATGTACTTCTTAACATTTTGAAAATATGTGTGGTCAGAATAAAAAAATACTTCGATGTAAGTAGATCAACTTAATTAAGGCTGTTCAGCTATTAAAATCTGCCTTGGTAAGATGAATAGATTCTAAGGAGTCTGACTTGGAGGGGGGAAAAGAAAAAGATATCTATGTCTAGTACAATGTACATGACATCAGTGCAACTAATCTTTTCTTAATGCTTGTATTAATGACCCTCTATTTGCATTGCCAACAGTTCTCTACAATTAAAATTACTATTTTAGGAGCGGCAGGGAATAAAATCTTTGTATTCAGGTAGATTGTCATAGTGCTTAATGCCTTGTGGTTTTAGAATCCAATTTCAGGAGTGGTGTATTGACAGACAGGTGACAGATGAATTCTTCTGTTACTCTTTCCTGTGTTGTAATAGTTGAGGAAAAAGTGAACTTGTGAAAATTCTCATTGATAAGAGGTACATATTTAAGTCCGGTATGTTGTGCAAAGCCTTTTAGAATGTAAATATATTAAAAGTAGCTGCAATGATTAAAAGTGGTTGTGCCAATCTTCCTCTTTATGGCAATTACTCACCTTTTCAGAATGACTTCCATGACTTTCACCTTAGCATTAATACTTTAGCTGGGGGATATTTTATACTACATTTCCCAGAACACTTATGTGGCTCACATCTGAATATTCTCCAAATAAATCATAATCTCTCATTTTGATGCCAGATTGATGGCTTATGACTTTCTCATGTAGTGTCATAATCAATTTTTCTACAAAGTGCCTTATTGTACAAAGCTGCATAATAATGTATAAAACTGTATATTATTTATTATTTCCATCCTGAGGCCCTATTATTTCATTAACTCTCTGACCTTTCCTGTCAGATCTTATTGTTTCAGCAGAATCTTCCTGCAGAATTAGAACTTTGTTCTCAATATTGATATGTGTTCCTGCATTATCTTATTTATATGCAAATAAGGTTTTCTTCAGTGTTTTTAGTAGGGACTACTTTTTTTTTTTTTGCAGTTCTTTCAATTTCTGATAATATTTCCTTGCTCACTTATACCACCAAGACCGACAGAAGCTTTGATGTTTAACAAACAAAACTTGTTGCTGAGTATCAGCAAGAAGTGAAGGTCTGCTTGAAGTTTGTCTCTAACAAGACAAGCAAAATAAAATTGTAGTTTAGAACTCAAAATCTTCCAGTGCAAAACAGGATTTTAGTCTCAAAAGCTGCTGTGCTAATTCTAGAAGTTTTGATTTCTGAGCAGGTTCATTTTTTAGGCATCATGACTTTTTCCTTCAATAACACTTAGGTTATAGTGAAAATAGAGTAATTTGTGTGTAAGTGTTTTAAGGTGGCAATGATATATCATTACTTAGGACAATGTAGATTATGCTGATAATATAATAGTCTCAGTATGTCAGGGAAACTAAGTGCTAGGCCACTGTATTCTTGAGTTCATATACTGCACGAAAGTACTGAGGTTACATGTTTTAAATTATCCTTCAGACTGAAATTACAGCTATGACTGCACCATTCATTGGATGAGTGCTTCAAACACCTGCTTGTCTGTGTTGTACTTTAATCTGGTCACTTCTGGAAATATTGGAAGGCTTTATGCTGGACGTGAGGTTTGCTGGAGACCTGAACCTACAGAATGAAGAAAAGTGCTGTGATGATCCTTGTAATGTGTTGCTGTTCTCCATGCTTGATTTCTCTCTCTCCTCAGCTTTCTGTACATCTCTCTCTTGACAGTAGTTTCCCACAGTCTCATATTTTTCAGGTATAACAGCTTGCCTTATCTTTCTTGTTTGCGTTCTTGGATGCAAATAGGTTTTTGCATTGGGACTACTGCAATTTCCGTTAAGAAATATGAAGTTAAAGGAAGGCTTTATTTTATTTTTTGTTCCTTTTATTTTGATAACAAGTTTTTGTGTGTTGTTTGGTGGTTCTTCCATCCTTCTTTCTTGGTTCCCTTCTCTGTTTTTATTTCAGCACTGAAAGGGTGTCTTTTTCAGTGAAGATTTCATCAGGGGACTGCTTTTATTCTGATTTCAGGCCTTTCCTTCACAGTCGCTTTTTCCACTGAACACTTGGAGGAATTTTTTTTCCTTCATGTGTGACCACCCTCCACAATGTTCTCTCTTCTTCAAATTTTCTATGTTCTTTCTTAGTCAGAATCCAAATGTTTATAAATAGCTGGACAAAATTTGACAAAAATTGAGCATATCCCAGTTGTGTATGGTTGTCCTAGGCTCTCCTTTTATTTTATTTTTTTTTCCTTAGATTGATTATGAACATATGGGACTGAAAGGTCATTTCCTCCATTGAGGGGTTGGAGTAGGCCAACAAATGGCTACTTTGTTGCCTTTTAATGTGTCATGATTATTTATTATTGGTACCTTTATTTAAACCGTGTGAAATTCTTCTCATGTCTGTTTGTTCTTACAAATTCTTTTCAAGGACCTTCAGCTGTATGAGTAGACTGTTATCAGGCAGATCTTCTTTGTCCACCTGCTTCTTGTTCTTTCCTAAAATGTAGAGATCTGGGAGCTGTGACTCCCCTTGACAAAAGCTTTGCTGATTCTTCTTTGGTGGGTCATGCCCACCTAATGTTCTGAAGAATTGTGGTTGTCAGGTTTATTTGTCTGTAGTTCTTGAATCTCACTTGGAAGACTTGAAAATTTGCAGCATGATTTCAAATCTTCTCTTCTTCTGGTATAGATGCATTTTAAGGATTGAGAATTTGAGGACTATTTGCTGCAATTATTATCTCTTATGTCATTTGTAATGTTGGGTAGCAAAGGGGTGGGAGGTACACTGTGAGTGAACAACGGTCTTGGTGCTTGTATTCCCCTGCTCACCTAGGGGAAAATAAAAAGACATCCTATTCTCATTCACAAATAGAAAATTTGTGCTTTTTTGGCCTGGTATTGACTTGGTGGCTCACAGAGGCAACACAAAAATACCTCCTGAAATTTCAAGTAAACTTTTTAGGTATAAGCTCACTTACACCACTTGTATTTCTGAGCTACAGACTAAATTTAAACTTTGAATGTTGAAACCATTCCTGTTTCCCAATATCCCCTCCTTCCCTCCTCTCCTTCCCAATTAAAACACTGCAATAGAAAAGAAGATTGCTGCCCTTTCTAATTTGGTGTTTATTACTACTTCTAATCTGTGGTTATAACACGTTTCAAAGTGTCTCCTATGGGGAGAGCTGCTCTTTCCACATTCTTGTTTTTCAGTTGATTGCTAATACAACATATTTGATCTCACTTGAAGGATGATTTTGCAGTTTACAGAAGAGCTGATGTGAAATCTCACAAATAAGACTTACCTGGGATTTAAAAAAAAAAAAAAGCTGTACTGCAACCAGGCTCTGCAGTGCCATAGTATTTGCAACTATGCTACTGAATCAGGTTCTCTAAACAACACAGTCCACTCACAGCTGATTATATAGAAGCTAAAGTTGCTTACTTTGGCCTTATTAGATACGGTTCATTAACAAAGTTGGGGTGGGAAATAAGCACCAAGTATCCCACAAAAATACTAAACTTTACTCTGCGGCAAGTAGAAAGAACTTTCATTTTTAAATGAGAACATTAGCAGAGCTAGGCTTTCATACAGGCTTCCTGTTTTACAAAAAGTTTTTGCTCAAAACAATATACTATAGCTGCCATTTAACTATTTGTTACTTTGATTGTAGTTTCTCATACTTTATAATGAGAGCATGACAAGCTTTGTCTTTTCCTGGGGGATTGAGAAGACCCACATTTTTCAGCATTAGGAAGTGGCAGAACTTTCAAAATCTCTCTGACAAAATTCTCTGGTTTAATTGCATGAAACATCTGTATTCTGTTATTTTCTGTATTAGGTGGAAGCCCATGTTATAAGAGTTCATTTGAAATTTCTAAAACTCAGAAATATTCTACATGCCCAGCAATATGGTGGTTGCTTAGACATGCTTTTTTTTTTTTTATTCACTAGACCAGTTGAGTTTCTGTTGGCTTGGCTTGCTTTGTGTCAGAGTAAAATTAATTAGAGGTGAAGGCATTCTGAGTGACAACTTGGATTGCCAGGATGCTGCAGATCTAGAGGTGATGGAAATGTACTATTTATATCCTTTTTTAATTCCAAAGTCACAATGTACAAATTTCTCACAGGCTTTTATGAGAGGTCAGTTGTGGAATGTTTTGGGGAGATATGTCCAAAATTATCAAAGCTGGGTTAAAAAAATTAAAGTCAAGAAAACTGCTTCCAGGGTGTGGGTTTTTTTTGGATGAAAACTTGATCTGTATTGATCTGCTAAGGTTTTTATCATTGGACTGGAATACTGCACTTTAGATTGAAAAGGAATTAGAAAAATCCTGGCCCACTGTAATGAGCCCTTACAGAGATGCATAGAGAAGGCTCTACAACTTACATGCAAGGTGACGTTCTTTTCTTAGCACAAAATATGTCTTAAGAATTTGGTTTAGTACTGGGAAACAGGAGAGCAGGTAGTTAAGTTGGAAGGTACCTACAGAGAAGCTGGTAATAAATTTTCAAACATGAATGGAAAGAATATGTATGGGGTGGTTTTGTGCTATAGCTACACTAGTGAATTTATAATTCATGTCACATCCTCACAGTTGGAAGTAGTTTTTGAAAGAAGAAACCACTTCTTCTTTTACAAGATTATTAAAAAAAGAGATTATTACTTTTGAAAGTATAGGAGCGTTCAGTTAAGAAAGTACTTGCTTGGAAAGTAACTGCTGTGGCTCAGCATGCAGCTACAATGGCCTGCTGGAGCTAAATGTAAAACAATCAACTGGTGGCCTTGCATATCCTAAATTGTTACCTTCTGCAGCCCTTGTAAAGTAGTCACTGTGATGGCAGCATTTCTACTAGCTTTAGAGTCCTCAAGCACTGTGCAAATGCAGGAGAACCATTGAAGGGAAAGGGATATGTAAGCAGACACAGCTCTGAAGTTTCTTTGGCAGTATGGTAGGACTGCCTTCTGAGGTGGAAGAGGACTGCAGAATTGCCATCTTTAAACTTGTAGGTGAGACTCTCGGCTATTCTCACCAATAAAAGTAGAAGTGCAGAACTTGCCTGCAAGATCTTGCTTTGGGCTGAATTTTAGTCTGAGTCTGACCTAATCATAGGGCCCATAAATTCTTATTTTAGAGCCTATAATAGCTTGAGCATGTAAATACTTATTTTCTCCTCATTTCTCTCAGACCTTCATAAACTGCATTGCTGTTTCTTGATTTTATTATTTTTCTGTTTGGTTTGTTTGGGTTTTTTTTCCATCAGCTTATGTAAACTTAAGCTAAAGAGTATAGTGTGGGTTTTGTATTTTATTAAATAGCTTAAGGCAAAACCCCTTTATCTGGTATCTAGAATTCCTGATCTTACTAGTAGTGTCTTGTTCATGCATCACAATATTTTATTATGCAGTAATGATGTACCCTACTACTAGTGTTGCTTGTTTATTCAGTTTTTACTGTGATACCTGTTAAACTGTAATGAACACTTTGAGCTAAGTTACCATTTTAATAAAGCTGTGCCATGATATTTAAGGCACAAGTCTAAGACCTTAGAATGCATCGGCCAAAGGCAGAATTTGTGTTCCTGCATAGCATTTATTCCAAAAGTAATAATTTCTGGTAATAAGAAAATGAAAGTGAGATGATGTGAGTTTAAAGACATTAGGGTGGTGGTCATGGAGTGAATTGTTTGACTATAGTCCAAGTCTTTTTCAGCAAGCTGTCTTTCGGAAGTATTTTTTCCTTCTATTTTTCTCCCTTGGCAGTGGCTAAAAGAGTGAGCTTTTGGGAGAGCAGAAGGCTAGAGCAAGCCTGTAATGATTATTTGACAGAATATTCTTCCACCCTGTAACCATTTTCACTGCAGGACTTCTAAAGCTGAATTTGGTTTCTATTCATTTAATAGCTCATTTTGTTGACAGAGAACTGTCTGTGGAGGATCTACTATCATTGTGCCTTCTGTTGCAGATTTCTTTTGAGTCTCTCAAGCAATACTTCCCACCACCTCTAATTTCAGGGCTTCTCTGAGGAAAAAGACACTGACCTGATTTCCTTTCATATTTAAAGCATCCCATGTAAGTTGTCTGATACCAGTACATACACCACTGAATGGATGAAAAGAGGTAAGAATAAGCATCCTCAAAAACATTATTACAGTGGATGGAAACAATGAATTATGCAGTGTTTGCACACAGCAGAATATTATGCTAGTGTTCTGTCATTCTCATTGTAGTAGAGCAAGGTTGAAATACGAAGCGTACCTTACGTCTGCAGTTTCAAGAAGAATGAACCCAGTGTTGAGTTAGTGAACTTAATTCTGTTTCTTGAGGAAAAATGAATTGCAAAAATACTTTAATTTAGCAAAGTGTAGAGGAACTTGAATTTCTTTGGTATTGAAATCTTCCAAAGTTGCCTACTCTAAATATTAGTAAGTGACATAAATATATCACTACTGCAGTGATTTTTTTTTTCCTTTGCCCTGCGAGGATGCTTATATGCATATATGAAAAAGAACTTTACTACTTCTAAATGATAGTAGTAAACTGGTGATCTGATTTTAGAACATGTGCCCGGCCATGTCTAAGTACACAAGCTGTCTGTCAAAGTGTTAAAGCACTACTCATTTTCTGAAGTTACATGCATGTTCTTCACTGAAGGGCTGGCTGGGAACCTAAAATTTTGTGCTCAGTGGTTCCGGGAAGGTGTTGTGGATGCAATCTGGCATCTGTATAGCGCCAGATGCAGGCCCTGTGTATCATTAGGGTTAAACAATGAAATGGAAATCTTCCTTGCAAAAAGCAGAAAAAGACAACTTTTCTTAGCATTTTTTGAAATGTTGTAGATAACCTCACTTACAGGTTAGCAATAATTTAGAAATTTTCTGTCTTCTCTGAGTGTAGGATTTTCTTAGCTTTACAAAACAAGTGGTGAGAGATGAAGGAAGGAAGCATGAGAAATATAGGTACATTGTTTTAAAGACAGCATTGCATTTTTAAGCTTAATTAAACTCAGAATTTCATGTTGTTCTGCTAGAAATAAAAACAACTAACGTATGTTGAACTTTAATGGGGTTTCATTTGAAAGCAAACTGCATTTGCTAGTCTAGAAATAAATGAGCTATCTTTCACTTGGATTCATTATCCTGCCAATCACTGCAGTTGGCAGGGAAGATAAAAGGTAACAAAGCACTTTGTAACTGCCCCAGTCTCCTCGGAATCCATTTTTTAGACCACGCTTTTAAAATTCTCATTATTAGTGTCATTCTAGGGTGCTATGTCTGTTCATTTGAAGTAACATGCAAATTTTACCTCAAGTAGTTTGAGTTCAAATAGTTCCAGGAATAACATTCATTGCAGTGAATTCTGGCTGCTCTTTGCTTGGGCTTATCTATAAAGAAAATGTTTCCTGAAACCTCTTATTTGAGAAGTATTAATGGTCTCTGAATCTTTGTTTAAAACAAATAAAAACTTTATCCCAAAGGCTACATAGCTGCTTACTTGCCGTCTCGGGTTAGGTGGAAAACGCTCTGAATAAACGCCTCCCCCAAAGCAAAGGTTTCCGACACCCCCTCCCCCACCACAACAGAATTTGTTGGATGAGAGTGGAAAAAACTATTTATTTAACGAAGCACACAGGGTGCCCTGGAAGGTACAAGGGAAGGGGAAAAGGGAAAAGGAATTATTAAACCTGAGTAAACAGCTGATGAACTTTAGTGTCCTTATCCTCAGGCATAGCTTCCCCTCTCCAGGGGTCTCCGGGGTGGGGGAGGTGCAGGGTGAAGTTGCTCCTGTGGCTCCCTGGAGGATTCTTGTCTACTGTCCTCCGGGGCTTCTCAGGTTCTTGGGTGAGAAAGCAAGTCGAGGAAAACAAAAGTCCAGAAAAGGAGACTACCGAGGAGCAATCCCAGGGGGAAAAAAAAAAAAGTAGCAACCGGAGCAGCAGCAGTGAGAGAGAGTGTCCCTTCCTCCTCCTCGGCCGAGAAGCCTGGGGGAGAGTTTCAAAACAGCCGCGCGCCTGGCAGAGCTACTCCCTGCTGCTGAAATGCAGTTAAAGCTACAGGACCACATTTCTGGGCATACACACAAACAGTAGAGAATGCAGTCCAGGGGGAAAAAAAAAAAAGTAGCAACCGGAGCAGCAGCAGTGAGAGAGAGTGTCCCTTCCTCCTCCTCGGCCGAGAAGCCTGGGGGAGAGTTTCAAAACAGCCGCGCGCCTGGCAGAGCTCCTCCCTGCTGCTGAAATGCAGTTAAAGCTACAGGACCACATTTCTGGGCATACACACAAACAGTAGAGAATGCAGTATCATCATACCATCACCCCAAGACACTTGCTTACTGATTTGGGATAACTAATGTCAGTGGAAGGGGTATTATTTCAACATATCTATGTTGAAACTGTTGCTGTAGTTTACAGAAATAGTTTTTTTAAACTCTATTTTTCTCTTTAGAACACAGTTTAAATGTTTCAAACAAATGTTTTAGTTCAGATAAATCTGACATTTACCTTGTTTCTTTCCCTGATCATCACTAACAGAATCACACAGCCCTGTTTTTTACCTTGCAAATTAATTGTGATTAAATATGAATTCAAAGGACTTTTTGGCTTTTTTCTACTGCGATATGCTCCTTATCAGGATGTGAATTGCTAACTTGCACCTACTATTTTTCTTGCCTTCTATGGAAAAGGATTTTGCTAAAGTATTTGAAAAGCATTTGAAACTAGTAAGTGAAGCACAGGCATTGGTAGTGATGGCAGACATATTTCTCCACAATGACTGTTTTCTCCCTCTGGCCTTACCACTGTTTGGAGGAGAAGTTGTCTCTTTGGCCTTTACGTTCATGGCTTTTTTATCAAGTTTTCCAGCTGATTTGACAATTATTTCCAAGTTTGGTGATTATTTTTGTGATACTGGCACTTGTACAGACAGATTTAATGGTAGTAAGTTTTGGTCTTGTTTCAGATAGCAGAAGAGCTTGAAAACCTATCTCACCAATGCCTGGGAGCCTATGACATGGGCTTAATTTAGTCTCTTCATTTATATATTCCCCAGGGTTTGAAAGAAAACACAGAACCAGCATAACCTGTGTGATTGTATTACAGTTTCCAGGATAGCTAGACACTGCCAACAAATAGCCTTTTCTACTGAGCACGGTACTTGCTGTAACACAGACTAGAGACCCAAACAGGCCATTTGCAATCAATGGAGAAAAGTAGTATGCTCAGCTTCAGTGAGCACTCAGATGATTGTGGATCAATTGTGCAGAGAATTTGAGGAAAGTTAAAACATCTTTTAGTACATTGGATGTTTACATGAATTTAATGCAGTGGATAAGCTGTTGATGCCTTTTGCAATTGCATTAGGCCCTGTATCCATTCCAATCTCCTTGGCCTTACTGCAAGGATCAACACAACGGTTTGTCTCTTCTGTATCATTCATCTCGAAACTGGCAGGGTGTGTGTAATGAACAGAGTGGATCTGCTGCTGCCTCTTGCAGGATGGGGCAAACTTTCACTGGGAACGTCAGCCAGGTTCAAGTGGGTGTAGCACTGTGGATATTTATTCTTTGAGCTACTCAGTAGAGAGGTTCTCTGAGAGATGGAGAGGAAAGGTAAGTGCTACTACTGTTGTAATTGATTTTGGCTTTTTCATTGGCCCTTGATTTAAGACAGCAGTGACCTGGGCCTTGTATTGGAAATATCTAATCTATTAAGCAGTAAAGCTTAATTTATACCTTATAATTTAATTAGTGTGTGATTATAGACTCACTTAAATCAGGATCTTATTTCTTCATAAGATATATGGGAAACCAAAACCCCTTCCTGAAACCTTATGGAGCATTAATTTCCTAAATTGCATAATCCTACGGATCCTTTTCGGTGAGAATCCTCTGCTACCTGTAGCAATATCAGGTCTCTTGAGCCAATGTACGTCATTTTATAGACTGGAAAGCTTTTTTTTTGTTGGTTGTTTTTTAAGCAGCTATTGTATTATTGTTGGTTGCTTTTCACAGTAGTCTCATGCTGTGGAAGCTTTGTTCAAATATGTAATACCTGTACTATTATGTCAAGCACCAGGATTTTTATTTTTTTTTTGTCAAAATGCTGTTATGACGGAATATATCTATACTTCTGTTTGTAGGGCTTTTGGCCCATCATTGATACCTCCCAACATTGTGATGAACTTCCAACTCTGTGCTATTGCGAATGACAGTACACATAATTGGCAATTAAAATCTTCTGAAAAAGGAGAGACAAAACATACTTTTCATAGTGTCACTGAAACTTGGGAATAAAACTCCGTAACACTGTAGTTTCAGTATTAGAAAGGGGCATCACTTTTATTTTCAGCACTGGCTGTGAGGGGAGTATCTGCCCCTAATGCACATGGAGCAGCTACCTAACAACTTAAATCTATATAATTGATGCATATTCATTAAAGTTCCCCAAACTTGTGCATATATGCTAAGCATTCCTGCAAATTTTTTGCATATATAAAGCACTTCTCAAAGCTTATTTACATCAGAGTAGGGGTCTTTTGAGGGTCTCTGGTGGCTGTTTGGGGAACATACGATTCCTCAAATTACTCCTTTTTTATCACAGGCCTCCAAAATAAGTTTCTTCTCTTTGGATGCATCGCAGCAATGTGGTCTGGCCAAGATATACCATTGCTCAGGCCTGCAGTCTTTAAGATTAAGATCACCATTTGCCCTCATTATTACAGGACTAAGCACTGTTGCTTAAAGCTGAAGGAATTCATAAGACTTAAATTGTTTGTTACAATTAAAGATTTTCCCAACATTACTAAATGGGTTTCTCATAAGAAACAAAAAAGCATTTTTTGTTGCCTTTTTAATTTGCATAGACTTACTCTAGAATTTTGTCTTTTTCTGCTCAGATGGACTTTGAAGGTCTATGTTTGTATCATCAATGATAGCATATAGCTTCATGGTGGTGATCACAGTGATGATGGCCAAGGAGGTTTGTTTCTGAAGAGTAATTTAGTCCTGCTATGGTTATAGTACCCTATGACACACAGAAGACCGATGTTCACCTGCTGTTCCTCCTGACAAAGCATTCTCGCAGCACAGCCAGTTCTTCCTTCCATTAAAAATTTCCTGCCTGCATGCCTGACTTTTATTAGCATTATAATGTAAAACAACATGGGTGAGCTTAGAAAGTAGTGAAATACAATATTTGTGAGAAGCCCTTATCCAGTACCCCAGGATTTAAACTGATTTCAGCTGTCAATATTTCTCCCCTCCATCTCTTCCACCTCTCAAACTGATTTTCTTCTTATTGGCATTGAAGAGCAATTATCACTGTTCATTTAAAGCAGATAAATTTCCAAATGTGTTTCAGGCTTGTTTGTAATATTTAAGAGTGAACATAAAAAAACCCACTTGCCTGGATTACAACAGTAGTCAACTGGACAGCATTCATTTGTGAACGTATACAGATACATACCCACATATATATGTAGTTGGTGCTTTCTCAGGGAACATCTAATAATTTATTTGCCTGGATTATATTGTTTTGGTTTTTTTTTTAGTTCTTGGAAGTTAATGAATAGGACTGTTCTTAATGAGAACAAATATCCTATAGGATTCCATGTGTCTTAAGATACAGTACTTGCTTTTCCACTGCCTTGCACCTTACACTCTTTTATGCTTACATAGGAGAGGATATCAAACATTATCATTACAAAACAGTACAGGCCATGGCAGAAGAGTGGATTAAAGCAATACTCAAGACAAGCATGGCTCTTAATTGTTTCTTGCAATAGTATCATGCTTATAAACAAATATAATTAATCTATGTCTTCTACTAAACAAAGCAGAGGGGTTAATTTATTTATTGGGATGTAGACATGATGGATCACATGTTGAGCCTTCTGATGTTGCAACAAGCTGGTAATTTATAGTTTGTCATCTATAATTAAAAGTTCCCAGCAGATGTGTTTATTACTCTCACATAGCACCATGGCACTAAAGCAACACCTGCACTCAAGGGTTGCACAACTACATGACTGAGAGTCTCAGCACAAATGAGTTGAATCTCTGGCTCATAACTGATTTTTTTATTGCCTTCAAATTGAACTAATTTTCTTTGACTGTAGCAGGCCAAGTTCAAATTAGTGTCCTTATCTTGTGTGGTTCTAAAACTGATAGACATAAATTCACATTTTGCTTTATTTTCTAGTAAATTGGGAAAATGCTTTAGGAATTCAGGTCTCTAGAAAATCAGGTTCTCCTGACTCTTATTTGTAGTCTGTATCTTCAAATATGTGTGTGATTGTCTCACTTGTTTTGACTGTCTTTCCACACCTTTCACCACTTTTCACCTAGGTGAAATGGGCAAAGTTTATTTCTATTCATACATTACTCTACAGCTATAAATCTGAGCCTGTGTGTATGAATTTAAAAATCAGAACATGTTGGCTTTCTTTGTTGGCTATTTTTTAAAATACATTAACTCCTGTGGTCTTTTTATTTCTTTTTTTCTTTCTTTTTTTTTTAAATTTTAAATGAATGATTATGTTTGATGGGAGGGAAGTTAATTTCCAGACCAGTAGGATAGCACACTGTTGCTTTGATATTAATTACGTATTCACAGCTTCCTTCTACTATTCTTTGTTTCAGAGTAAAGATTTTAAAACTCATGGTTTCAAAATCTTTACATTTGCCCTTGCATTCAGCATAAAATTAAATGCTTTCCATATCTAATAAGATGAATTTAGTTTTTTTATTATGTAAGTGTTGGTGGAGTCAGGTGTAAATATGAATTTAATACTAGGAAAAAAAAAAGATTCCTGTGATTTCTGGAAGCATCAAATTTTCACTTTCTAGAAAGCATTAATTATTAGTTGGTGTATAGACTTGTTTGACATTCATCCATGTTTATTTAGATTGACTCCTACCCTTGCATACTGCTAGCTTGTTTTCTGCTGTTGGGGAGCAGCAAGAACTTAATATTTAAGAATAGAATTAAATAATACTTACAATTTAAGGGAGACTGCTTGCATTCTGACTACCTTCTTATACTTTTCAAAATGCCATTGTCATCATGAATACCTGAGACTTACTAAAAGTTTTTTGTGGAAGTCAGTAACAAGTATTACTGTGTAGCACAGCACAGATCAGTTCTTGCTGGAAAGGTAAAAGTCAGGGCTGAATTAAGGGGAAGGATCTCATACCTCAGGCTGCTGGCAGGACTCTTCAAATGCCTTTTATTATTCTGCTCACTTACAGCAGAAGCCCCCCCTTCTCTCATAGTATGTTATCTTAAGCCACATAGGCAAAGTTCTCCAAATAATCACAAATAATTTTGATTAATTCAGTTCTGGCTTTGAAGACTTCCAGGGTCTGATTTCATATCAAAGCCATATAAGCTCGGTTTTACCTTGGAATTTTTGAGAAGAAAAACTCAAGGAGTAATTCAAGCACTTAAGTCCCTTTGAGCACATTTATTAGCCCCTAGCCTGGCTTTCCAACTTCCCAGGGAATCCCAAGGGCATCTCAGAGAGAGCCTCTACTTTGCATTGTGGAGAGACTCTTCAACAAGGTTTATCAACCAGAGGATTTACCTGGAAAATAAATGCCTTTGAAGTAAGGCTGCAGCTTATTTTCTATTGCAATGATAACTGAAAAATGCTGGCACTTTTTCTGTGACGTGTTCTGCCCAGCACTGAATGGTCTTTGGTAGGGCTTGAGAAAGGTGCAGGAGTGAGAATAACCAGAATGCTCAGCTCACTTGCAGACAAAGTCAGGGAGCAGAGAACATCAGGTTTGTTATGAGAGGAATTGAATTCAGAGATGCTTTTAAAGTCTCAGTAGAGCACTTTTCTGCTGAGAAGTGCTTAATCAAGTTTAATTTGAAATATTTTTCAGGAAGCCTTTTCTAAAAAAAAAGTCCTTTTGATAGCTAACACAATTATATTAACATTGATATATAATAACAGTTTGTGTCTAAAATAATTGAGAGAGTGACTGTTAGAGTCAATATACAAAAAATGCCTTCCAGTAGGATTTGGGAAAGAACCAACTGTCAGCATTTTGCAGTGACTAAAAGTGTATCTATATATTTGCCATCTCTTGAGGGCTGTTACAACTCAAAACAGCACTGACTATCACCATGGGGAGTGAAAAATTTCTCTTTATGAGAAGTCTATTTTTTTGCTTCATACTCTTGAGTAATTTTATATAATAATTACTCTCAGTGGTTACCACAAGTGTACCTGTTGTATGCCCATGGCCTGTTTGTGTCCCTTTGCTCATGGTGCTGTTCTGGACGTCCTGCAAATTGTTTGGGCTTCCCTTTTCATTAGTTATTGTTTGAAAAACTATAAAATGGTGGGGGCCTGTGTTCTGGTCAAGCACAGAGAAGACACTGGTTAGTGACAGTTTCTTGAAAAGACAGCTATATAAAGGGAAGAGACCTTCCTGAATTATTTATTAGCCTTCCTATAACCAAAATGCCATTTGGGGATTGCTCTGTTGGATCAGGATCAGTCCCATTTCTTGCTGGGGCTGTTTAATGAGAGGACAGATATTGCTCATTCAGGAAGAATTTGTGTTAAGGAAATAGTGTAAATCTTGAAGCAACTAGAAATTGGCCAAACTCAGCTGAGGATGGAAGAGGTGGCTACCATTGGGCAGTGCTGGTCTGCAGGGCAGGGTCTCTGCTCCAGCTGTTTCCCTGGTACATCACAGACCTTCAGCAGAGCCCTGGAGCTTGGGATGGGGCAGGGGATGAAGATGCAGTGACCTGCCTGCAGGAGGAGGGGAGCAATCTGTGTAGAACCAGGAAAGATTGAAAATAGATAGATATTTCTGTGTAGAGATATGTCTAGGACAGGTGTTTTAGGTGGAAAAGTGGCTTTTACAGCTTCAAGACCCTTTCTAAAGATCAAGGACTGCTGTGGAGAGGAGAATCTAGCTGACCAAATCAGGTAACATCACCTTTGCCAACAGGCTGGCCAACCTGATGAAGAGAGTTTAAATAAGGGACAACTTGGGAAGTAAGGATGCCATACACGAGGGTACAGAATGGCAGTCACAAGAGACACCTCAGAAACAATAAAACAGGGCAAAAGGCATCTGTTTAAAATGTATGCATATAAATGCATGAAGCCTGGAAAACAAATGGGAGCAACAACCACTCTGGTTGTGGTTGCAAAATCTACAGTCAAGCTCCATCAGTTGCAAAAAAAAGGGTATTGATTAACTCCCTCTACTTGTCACTTGTGAGGCCATGTCTGGGCTACTGCATGCGGCTTTGGACAAACCCCCTTCTCAGTGCAAGAAAGACATTCAGCAGAGGCCCCCATGGTAGTCAGGGTGGGAGCTCTTGCCCTGCAGGAAGAGGCTGAGGGAGCAAGGCTGGGGTCAGGGACATACTTAGGGGTTCTTAGCAGCAGCCCTGCATGCTTGTGGAGAGGTTACTGAGGAAAACAACCAGCCATGCAGGGGCAGGTTGTGAAAGGCAACTTGCAGAAGTTGAAATAAAGTGCTGAAATAAAGTTCAGAATGCATGCGAGGAACAAATATTTCCCCATGAAGACAACCCAGAAGGGAAGCAGGCTGCACTCACTTTGGTGCTTTTTACTTAGTAGGAGTTGGAGTAGCTGGAATTTATCACAGTTCTGCCTTGGTAATCTAAGGAGAGTCAGGAATGATTGACATGTACCTAGCTGATCTTTATCTTAATGCGCGGATCAAACGTGCAATGTCATCTCATGGACTTTAGGGAATAATGTCATGAACTGCTTTATGCTTCTTGTTACTTTCTTAGTCATATGCAAAATTATCAGGGAATGTAATGCTGGTCTTTCTGAGACCATGCCTTTTCTGTTCACAAATTCACAAACTCAGTGGATATGTTGGCCTCTTTTAGTACCTTAGGACTGTTCCAGTTTTCTGTTTTAGAAGAAGGATTATAGGAGGACCGTGCTTGTAGAAGTCCAGGGAAGCTGGTTTACCATAAAGCTCTCTGCAGTTATAATTTGCTTACTAAATCTGGTCTTTCTCATTTTTTAACCATAAGTGTAGAACATAGGAATTAATTTTGCTCAAATAATATCTGAATCTGCAGATGCAGGGATTTCACCGTTCTAAATATAATATTTTGATTTTTCAGTAAGTGAAACCTATATTCCTTGTTCTGAAAACAGTGCCTTGATCACACACTTCACACACTTAGCACATCATAAATTATTTAGACAATTCCATTTTAATATTAGAGATGTGACAGTTCTATCCAAAATAAAACTTGAATGTAGACAGATCTGCCAGTCTGGCTTTAGGCCTCTGCCTAAAGCTCTAATTTAAGAGCTTGTGATGTTTCAGCTCAATTTGTAGAAGCTATGTAGGGCATTCAAAGCAAGAGATTATAGGATGGGCATAGCAGATTCCTTCAATCATATCCAGTCCTCCCACAGTACCTTTTGCTCTTCTCCAGTATAAATTCAAATTCACTTCAGAGGACTAGAGATTTCAGAAAGAACTTATACCTACCTTTTACATTACAAATAAAATTTGCTGCTTCTCTGTACATACTGATGAATTCACCTTAGATTTTTTTGGGTTACACCAGTCAGTGAGCCAGGGGATGTAATAAAGGTTCATCCATTTCCTCACAGGAAATTTAGTGTAACAGAATGCTAATTCAATTATCTCCAAAAGATGGTACATAATTTCAGTGCTGAATAATTTTCTATATATTCTAATCTATTTCTCTATAGTACAGCATTGGTTTTTGCAGACCTGTTTCTTGATGTTCTCACTAGTTTGATTTGCCCTTGGGATGTGTTCTTGTCCTTGATCTCTTCTTGCAGAGATTTAGTTGCCAATTGCTTGTTTGACAATAGAGTTAGATATTTGATACTAGGGAAAAATCTGAAGCAGACTTACGGAATATTTCAGCCGTCTTTTTATATAGCTTCCACTTGACCATACTTTTTTTCTGTTTTGTCAAAAGAATTTGTTCTGTATTTTTCTACTCCTTGTGGCTGTCTCTAAATCATGTCTTGTATATGNGGAAGGTAGAATTTAGGGGTAGGTTACAACCAAAGGGGCTCACACAGTTTTGGGGAGAGACCATTGTGTTTTCCAGGGGGTGTTTAGATTAGGAGGTTTTCCACCAGCGAGGTCCTGCAGTGTTAGAATTGGTATGACCCACTGCCACAGATAACTGTTGCTGTACTACTGGCTAGAGTAACATATCAGTGAGTACTGTTTCCAAAGGGATTCATGGAGCAGTTCACACATAATTTCTTTTATAAATCTATTTGGGTTTTATACTGGGTTTATATTTTTAGTCTTGGTAAGAAATCTGCACACCCACATGTAAGCAGTTCCATATAGCCTGTGCTTACTTTGGGGAAAAGGACCCTAGGGACCAGATTAAGATACTCTGCTTTTTACTGTACTGCAACATGGGAAATGTCACATGCAGTAAGGTCACTGGTTTACCATTGAGTTGGTATCTTCATTAAGCTACAACATATGGCTAAGGAATTAAAAACTGGAGCATAGATGAGGCTGAAGAGCTGAAGCTCCAGTCACCAGGGTGGGCAAAATGATGACAACCTGTTTTGTGCCTCCTTCTTCCATCCTGTGTAGACTAGCCTGGAGATGAAAGAGTTTGGTCACATAGTCAATAATTTTAGCTTTAATATTTCGGACTTGTATCTGGTAAGTGCAACATAAAGGCTTTGGAGGACAAAATGAGCTGATGATGAGACTGTTAAAAAGTCAATGAAAAGTGAACCCAACCTTTGTGTATTCCAAGTGCTTTACAAATGTAATCCCTAAAAATAATTGTTGGAATTCTATGAGCATATTTTGGCTTCATGGTTTAAATGTGAAGACTATTCTGATTTGAATGTGCAGAGTCTTATGCATATCAGATATTTTCCCCCTTAGCTAAAGTCTGATGAAACTGTAGGTTAAATGACCCAATATCTAAAATCAGTCTTTTGCAGCAGTTTGCTATCACACTCTGATTGCTCAGCTACCTTGATGTTTTAATTAGTTGGCTGAAGATATTTTTGGTCTGAATATAAACGTGAATATGTACCTTGCTGAATTTGGCAGGCATACGAGTTTCTTCACTTTTTTAGGACTGTTGACAGGTTAAGGACGTTCTTGAGTAACTTTAGTAATTGTGGCAAAATGTGAGGCAACTTTTGGTCCTTAATCAACTGGGTTTTTTTACCTGCACAGTTGGACAGAGCAGAGATGACCTTAAATTTCTAAGCTGATAGCAGTTTGCCTGATAAAGCAAGTGAGGGAAATCTAAATCTCTCATACTGGAGCTTATAAAGAAAGACCTCTAGATAACCAGCTTTGGATGGTAAAATGCAGTATTTCTTATGTGGGAGTAGCCTTATGGCTTTGGTGTACGTTACCTAACATTCTCCTTTCCGCATTTGCAAATATTGCTCAGAGGGCTTTGAACACTGTCTTGACTTTGGCTTTCCCAAACACTGCCCTGACAAGGTAAATCTAGTGCCATATTTTGAATCATCTGGAATGTTTATGTATGAGTGAGAACAACTGGGTTAGTTGTATTGATTTGTGACTAAGTCATTCAGCTATTGATTCAATGTTATTGGCAAGTAACACACTGCATTGCAGAATTGTATGCCTGCTAAGCAGCTCTGTTATTCACTACTGACTGATTTGGTTTTCGTTTCTTATGGAAACAAAATCCTTAGCTGGAAAAGGCTGAAAATGTATTTCTGTTGCTACCTCTCAGTTTCTAACCCCAACATAACGCTTGCTGTTGGCCTGGTTCTTGCCATGCAGCTGCATGCCAGGGACAGTTTCACCGGGCTGACAAAGTTTACAGTACTTTAGAAACTTCCCAATTTCCTTCTGAAAAAAAGGTCACTTTTCTGATCAGCTGTATAGTGCTTGGTCACTCAGTTCAACTGTCCCTCATATGGCAAAGCAGGATGCTTTTGGATATGCACAGAGACAGAGCATGTGCCTTAGAGCCTGCAGGTCGTCTGTGTCTGGGTGGTGCCTCAGGGACGCTCCCTCTGCAGCTGGGCTGAGCTGTGCAGCAGCTTTTCTTCTGACCTGTACAGTTGTATAATAAATTAATGCAAAAGGCAGAGTGGATGTGCTATATTAAACTAGCATTGTTCTATATTTGTCTGGCTACTCCCGTGGGACTTCTCTGGTACTTGGTTTTTGAGCAGAAAGCTGAAGGGTGAGTCACCCTTCACCTGCTGAGTGTCTGTAGTCGCATGAAGGGTTCCGGGAACAGTGAACTTGTAATGCTTTTTCATGTCACTTAAGAGGGATCAGAAACCTAAGATGAATGAAATTTTTATCTTTTCTCCTTTTCCTTTTCCTTTTCCTTTTCCTTTTCCTTTTCCTTTTCCTTTTCCTTTTCCTTTTCCTTTTCCTTTTCCTTTTCCTTTTCCTTCTTTTTCTTTTTCCTTTTTTTTTTCTTTTTTTTTTTTTAAGCTGGCACTTTTTTTTTTCATTTCTTGCAATAATTTTTAAGTTCTGTAAAAATAATTCCAAGTTATGCACTATCGATTTCAAGAGCCCTCTTGGAGAAACTGTGAGATACCACACTTCTGCTGGCTCTTGTACCAGTGCTTTTATGAATGTTCTCTGAGTACAAAAAAAAGCTTTATTTGGAGGGAGAGACTTGCCCTCAATCAATATGTTTGACTTTCCCAAAGGCTATTAAGCTGCTAGTACTTCATTGAGAGACCAGGGGACAAATCATGGTACATGATTGCAGGAATTCTGCTTTTCTTTGGAATATGGGAAGACTGCTTCATCACAGAAGTACTAAAGTCTTTTAAAAAAAAGGGTATACTGGAGGTCAGATACTAAGCCTGTCCTTGTTTGAGTCTCAATGTTTCTGGACTGAATTATAGCTGTAACATTTACCCTTGCATGTTTCAAATTACCAGAAAATGGTCATATAATAAGGAACTTTAAAAGAATATTATCCTAGTTATCTCTTTTTTTAAGGGCAAACCGTTTTAGGAAACCATAATATTTGGGACTAGAGGCTTTTTTTTACAAAGAAGGCTTTATAAACCATGGTATGTCTTTCAAAGTACAAGGTTGGATTTTTCTTCCCTATTTTAAAACCTTAAGATAAGTATTTGAAAGCTGAACTTCTAGAAATGAAGCAAAGAGGACTTTTATTATGATAAACATATTTTTACAAGTGTGGGGTTATCATATTTTAAAAATATATGTGTGTATGGAAGAGTCGAAATCTTTAAGGTTAGTTCAAGGTATATGTTCTAATTAAAGTGCAGTTGAATTAGTAGCTGTTGGGTATGCAATAGCAATCTAAGGCAGGTTTTGATTGTTTCATGCAAATATTTAATTCTGAATTTGTTCTACTCCAGCTGTGATGAAGATATGAGGAGCTGAGCAGCAATTACTGCAAAAATTGACGCAAAATTAATCATTAATGTAGGACAGACAAAAAGAAAATTACACTCTCAGCACTTTCTCTCTGGCCTGACAGATACCCTTGAATTTTTGCTGCTGTCAGTTAAATATATTCCCTTTGCAGTACTGGATTTTCCCTGGGCTTCAAACAACAGGCACGAGCTATGAGTCGCTGCTTGCTGTAGAAGGATGCAGAGCTTGCAAAGATTTCAGCTTGGCTTGTAGGGCAGGACTGTGAAGTTCTTTCTTTTGCCTCTGGCAGAGAGGTAAAAAGAATGAGTGCAGTTTTCTCCTTTTGAAAATAAAACACATTTAGCTATTATTTGTAATAACAACTATCTAGGACAGTTGGTTTTGACCTTATTGATTTATGGAACAAGGAAGAATAAAATTCTCCAGTAGAGTATTTCAAATATATTGAAACTGTTTTTTAAATCAATGTCTTTACATTGTAACATTTTTAGTCACTATTTTTAATTGAAGCCAAATGCTGATTTCAGAATGAAAAAAGTTACATTAGAGTTGATTTGGTGGGAGAAATGACTGAAAAACTAGTCTTTGCATGAAAATGAAAATTATCTGAAATGGTTGTTTTAGTTACAATTTTTTGGAAAAAAAGGATCTGGGAAGGGGAAGTGTCCAGAGAGAAATTTCTTCTAATCCTCCTATTTGAAAGTCTCTAACTCCTTCTAAAAAAGGAAGAAATCTGGTGTCTCACTGTGCTGGATATTCTAGGGTCTGCCTGACAGGCAGCAAGAAGTCTTTTGATGATCAGTGAGCTGCTTTTGAAGTGGGAGAATCTGGATGACTAATAGCTGGGACCATTTTCAGTGATGTGTAGCCTCATTGAGGAATAACAGGAATAAATATTTCATAACTGGGTAATGTCTCAGATTTGTGTTTCTTGGTTCTGAGGATGCCATTCCATCCACCAAGTAATCATTTTAATTCATGTTCTCTAAGAATTGCTTGCAGAGAAATATTTGTGTGTTTGCTTTTAACATGTTCCACCAGAAGCAGCCTGGAAGAAGCTGACAGATGCTTACAATGACTGTACTCCTTTCCCTTTTGCCTGGTGCTGAAAGTGGGAAGAGAGCTGGTTTAGATGTGCTGATTTCTAAATGAAGAGTTATGGAATTTGTGAGAGCTAGGAGAAGAGATACATATTGAAAAGCAGAAGAGAAAATAAGGGACAGTGGTAACTGTGGAGCTGTAATTTAATCTGCTACTCTTTACCTAATCTTAAAGCCATTAGCTGTTGTCTGTATGATAGTTCATACTTTTATAAGGATATTGCAGGAAGTTAGTGGTGGTGTCTCACATGAGAAAAGGAATTTATGAAATAACTGCAAGTCTTGACTCTTTCTGAAGTGCAGTCCTGGCTGTGCGCCCTCCCAGCTTCTTTTGCACCAGCTTGCTGGCAGAGCATGGGAAACTGAAAAGTCACTGATTTAAGGTAACAACAACAATCTAGTTAGCAATTCTAGTTAGCAACAACCAAAACCTCTGGGTGTTGCCAACATTGTTCTCGTACTAAATCCTAAGCACAGCACTGTACCTGTGACTAAGAAGAAAAATGACTCTATTCCAGCCAAAAACAGGACAGCAACATTGGTTGGCTAGATGGGTCCTTGCTTCGTGTTGATGTTTGGCCAGAGATTTCTGAGAGGTGTGAGACATAAGGACAAGAAGGAATAGAACAAATGGAATCTGAAACCACTTTATGTATGTATGCTGAAGTAGAAGCAACCTTGCCCTTTTTTAAAGGCAGAAGGTATGTACTGGGGAAGTCTTCCATATCTCTTTGCTTTTCTTGGCTCAGTAGTGACGTTTAAGTCCCTGAAACAATGTTCTTCTGGCACAGGAATTGTGACTCTATGTATGCTGGAAACAGTAATTCTATTTAGTGCTCTCTTGTAAGAACCAAACACAGAGAAATATTTATCAGTTTCTTACTGTATAAATTATGGTCTTTTGAAAGGTTTCAAACCAGAAGTAAATGCTTTTACTCAGATTGACAGATTACTTGTTTTCATTGCTCTTTAGGATATTGATATATTTACCCCTTCTTCACACACCTGATATGTCATTTAGAAACAAAATAAGAAATCCTTCAGGTCATTGTTCCTGTTCCTCTGAATCTTGGCTGCTCAGCCTGCAGAAGTATCAATGATCCTGGGGGAGGTATAGGTGTGTAGGTAAAAGGATTTGAAAATTCCAACAAATTAATTGAGCAGTGATTATAAACAATTTACAGACTTGTGAGTCCCTTGGCAACACTTGCTGACATAACATGTAGGTCATGTTGTACCTGCTTCCCATAAGAGAACTTTCTGCTTGTGTCTAATCTGAATTTTCTGTTTTGCTTCTATAAGATCTAAGAGCAGACTAACTTCATTGTTCCATTTAAATCTGACCCTTTGTTAACCATTTTTATAGATATCTATTACTTATTCAAACAGTGTATTTTTTTTTGTTGTTGTCCAGAAAGTTTCTCAGTTTTCATTCAATTTCTAAACTGACTGAATATGTGAGGATGAGCCTTGGTAGAATGTGTACCACCAGTAAATCCTTGCATTGCAAATGCTTTTGCAAGATCTGTAGATACACTTCTAGATTTCTTCTCTCCTCTCTAACTTCTGGGAAATGTGGGAATTAACTTCTTTACTGCCTGGAAGATGGAGTTATATGACTTTAACTGTAAGCTGTATCAGAGGCTTGGGCTTTCTTTTGACCAGTCATTCTTTAGGATTGTTGGCTTATTGTAATTTATGAGCTCAAAGTATTATTCTTAATTTGTAATGTGGAGGGAAGAGGAAGCCTTCTATGTAATTCATTATTTTAAAGAGTCCATAAGAGTTTATAGATTGCTTGCTTGAGGTTAGTGACTCAAGGTTTTTGGCATTCAGTCCATCAGTTCTGCATCTTTCTGCATGCAGAGAATAAACATAAAGAAATTTTACATTCCTTGAAATCATAGTGCTCTTAGAAGGAAAACAAAGTGTGTGGGTTTTTTCCGGTCTTTTATTTTAAACTGAATTGTATATTTTTGGGTCACGACATTGTTTATCCTGTTGGGAGGAATAATTCATATATGAGCCTCTATCCTTTTTTTCATTCTAATGTAAGAGATACTGAACAATTGCATATGCAAAAATCTGCTTTTTTATGCAGCACAGCAGCATGCTAGTCTGCAAGCAGCTCTGCTGATTTAAGTGGTGTTGTTTCTGAATGCTGTTAGAAGATTTAGAACAAATTTAGAAGGTCGTGTTTGATTCTGATGAGGCTACAGCTGCAGGAAAGTGTTCCAAACATGTGCAAGTTGCAGAACACTGCCTTATTACAAATGGGCAATTATGCAGCTGTGAGTGTGGTCTTCCATGTATGGCAATGTCTTCTTTCAGTAGAGAAATAATACATTGTGGTAGTGTACCACCTTAGCTCAAGGTGGTGTGCAGAACACTTCACCTATTTCCTATTTCAGAAATGGACTGTTCTTGCATTTATTTCAAAATTCTATTCAATGGGTTTTACATAAAATTGCAGAGCAGATATTCTTTTTCTTGGTTATCTGCTATAGGCTTTCACAAGTAGCTCATGCAAATGAGGACTGAAAGTCATTAGGAAGAATGTCTTTGTTCTCTGTCATGTTACTGGGTAATGAACTGTTTGTTGAACAGCAGTGGTGAGCACCTGATGGCCACCAGCAGCTGATTCGCCATAAGAATGATGACACTTTTGCAGAAAAAAGTATTGATTTCATTTTCCCTTTGCTCTAGGGGATTGTGTAATGCTTATTGTTTATTATCTCTTTGGCTAACAGAAGTTGGTAGTGGAAATACTGATAACGTAAATTCCTGAGTCTGTCAGGATCCTAGTGAAATATTCTGTTGGATGAGCCTTCCCAAGTCCAAAGGCCTCTGTGTGTGGGAAACAGTGCTGTGTTCAATGCTCTGGCAGCTGATTTTTTGTTGGGTTTTTTCCCCTTTTCTATCTGTGAAGAAATACAGGAAACTTGAATGATGAACTCTCTCAGTCCTGACTGGATAAGGAATGTCCTTCTTGCTACAGTAAACTTTCTCTTGAAAAGTCTCAGCTTATTATGAAATGGCCAAGTTGGTCTGTAATATTAGTGGTTCTGCAGCTATGTATGAAAAAGGGACCAGGCGTCCAAATTATGGGTCTTTTGGATGCTTAAGTAAGAATAAGATAAACCTTTCCTTCACCTCCTCTCAAGTATTGAACCCAAAACATTCTAAGCATGTTTCTTTTCTGTGCATCTTGACTTTCTCAGACTTGAACTCAGGTTCTTTCTAGGAAGTTTACCTTTGTTTTGTAGCTCTTCATGTCAGGGTCTGCCCTAAACTGAAGATCTTACTTGCCTCTGGTTCTTATGGGAGCTCAACTGTATCCTATGCAAAATGGCTTATTTCCACAAAAGCTTAGTCTCATATTATACTTGTTGTGTCTGGACAGACTTGGGTTGATATGTCAAAAATTCTTGGAAAAATAGTTTGTAATACTATTCTTTGTTTGCCTCACAGGAGAAGGTGTGCTTCTTGTCAGCAAAGAGGGAGTTAAACATCCATCTTCATCTCTTTAAATGAGTTCATGATGAATTATTGCATAGAGGTGAGGGGCAATTGTTTCTTCCTCTTTTGAACCTTCTGCTGTGAATGTGGGCATGGAGCAAGATAAACATCACCTGGTTTTTGGTTAGCCATTCTATATAGAGCAAGGGCCAGGGAGGAGGGGAGTAATACCATCTTAAAAACATGGACTGGAGCTCTGACTTCCCTCTTAATGGTCAGTTGTTCTTGAAGCTAAAGAACTGGGCTCCTGCTTGTTCATTACTTTGTCAATAAGGGTATTTCTTTCCACAGAGGGCTGGTAAGTCTCTTTTCTCCCAGTAGAGTGCTGTCAGAACATTTTCTTACAGTGGAAGGACAGGAAGAAATCTGTGAAAGAATCACAAGAGTTTTTGTGGGAGAAGAGGGATTGCTGTGACTGCTAGGTGTGCATTACCTTCTAATGAGACAAGGAATGTATTGAAGTGTCTAGACTTTCTCAAGAAGTATGTTGGTCTAGTGGGCAGGAAGAGAGAGACATACATTTTTATAAATTAATTTCTATCAGTAAACATGATTTTCTTCTTTGAAATGAAGAGGCAGTGTGAACCAATACTATCTTAAATAGGATAAATGTTAGCTGGATGCAAATGCAAACTCAAGGGGCTTTTTTCAATACATCACTGAGATGCTGGATTAATGTTTAATTCTGATGACTAAATCCATTACTACATATATTTCTTACTAACTTAGATAAATGAATTTTTCAGGCAATTTTGTTATTCCCTCAGGACATGGTTTCCACTTGCCTGAATATTGCTCTAATTAGATGATGACAGAGTATCCCAATAGATATTTTTAAGATGCAGAACCTCTGCCACTAGACAATAAGTTTATTTCAGCTTCTTTATTTTTAATTAATGAAAAGGAGGTATTTTGTTTGCAAAAAACAGATATTGCTCTTAGGGAATATCAAGTATTTTGTATCATCTCAGGTAGGGCAGAACAGATAGACTGAATTTAGAAGGTATGGAAGATGTTTGCTGCAAAAGGCAGTTGCCGTAAGTTCTTCTATGTTCTCAATTTTCTTGGTTGTTGAAATAATTAAATTCGCATTTTACCAAGTTAAGAATGACCCTACTCTCTAACTGGCTTTTAAACAAAAGTTACTGTTTGAAGTACTATTACAAAAATCAAGGGGCTCTGAGGAAGTTGAATTTTTTATAAACAGTTTGATAGGTGCAGTTAACTGAAACCTACAGAAAAGTTGAGTAGATGCTGCAGGCTGTTCTTCATATTCTGTGTGATAGCTCATGTCTGGAATGTGAGCTACTAATGTGTGGCTGACAGCAGAGGAGAGAGTCTGGCTATGGAGAATGAATCTCAAGTGAAATTTAAAAATCCTTTTTAATTCAGCTACAAAGCTGAGGCTACAATGATGGGATGCATTTTCCAACAACTGTTTAAAGAAAGCGTTTTTGTCTGACATAAACATTGCTCTGTTTCTGCCACCTGTTTGTGTGGCAGCTGTCACTACTGTCATTGCTGTGTTCATGAGCACACCAGAATGTGAGTCCCTGGCTGGGATGACCTTGGTTTTCTTCTTACCTGCTGGATGCTTGACCTATGTAGAATCATTCTTGGCACATGTCAACGCAAAAGAATAACTTGTCTAGCTTTACCTAGAGAATAATATTGGGCAACCATATTTAAAAATAAAGACCATAAATCTTGAATTATGGAATAATAAGGTTGTAAGGAACCAGTGAAGGTTATCTACCCCTGCTTGAAACAGGGACTGAACTAGTTTCAGAGTTAAGCCAGGGTACTTATGGCCTTGTCCTGCTGAATTTTAAATAGCTTCAAGCATGTAGATCCCCAGACCTCTCAGGGCAGTCTGTTCCAGTGCTTATCCATGCTTGCTGTGAACCTTTACACCCTTTTATATCTAGTGATAATTTGCAATGTCACAATTAGTGACTATTGTCCTTCTCCTTTCACTGTGCTCATCTGAGAAAATGGTGGCATTGTCTTTTTAACCACCCAAGAGGTAGAAGACACTATATATATATATACCTAAAATCTTGAAGTTATGGTTAATCTGAGTAGAATTAACAGGTAATATTGAGAAGGCATGAAGAGTAGAGATTTCAAGCACTAGAGATGGAAACAGAAGTCTAGTGATTGGCTATTGGGATTTGGGATACACAGGCTCAAGCTCTTGTTCAACTTTGGACTGAAGTTTTTAGTGTAGATATTTCTGCCTCTGGCAAACAGACACTGTTAGAACTTTAGTGTGTTAGAGGCTAGGCCAGGATTTCAGCATCATGTGGGTTTACAAAATCTCCAGCAACATCATTGGGCAAAACCTAACTTTAAGGACTACCACGAGACCAAATGGCTTTTTATCTGTTTTCACGGGCAATGGTAGTGTGATATTAAGTAACTATTTGCTCTTATAAAATATGTGGCTTGACAGGAATGTTGATATGGGTTTTGACTTAGTCTTAGGGGAAACTGATAATCCGGGAAGTTCAAAAACAGTAAAATAGTCTTGAAATTTTGAGAATAGGCTCTTACTACCTTTTTTTCCCCTTGAGTCAGCTGCACATATTTCTGTTTCAATTCCATTTTCCCTAAATGAAACAAGCCCTTTGCAGTCTCATTTTGAAAGGATACAAGCAATGAATTCAGCAAATAAGTGTATAAATGTGTGAATAGGACACAAAATGTCAACACAGATTTGGCCTTTTTTGCATTTGCAGTTGTCACTGCCAAGGGAGTAAGTGACATTCACCATTGGCTTCGGTATAACATGGCATTCCCCTATGGCAGTATCCCAATGAGGCAGACAGAGTTTCAGAGTGAGAAGAGCAGAAGCAAATATTTTTTTTCCCTCTGTTTTTTTTAAATGAGTGGTTTCATGATGTTTTCCTTTGTGTGAAGATAATACTTTGAAGCAGCATAATCTAAGGCAAGCAAATTAACTGCTAGTGAAAGACTTTCATTAGGGCAAGAGTTTTCAGCAGAGGGAAGCACAGAGAGCAAGGACGCCTCAGTGGCTACAGTGATGGTCTTGGAGAATGGGGTTCATTCAACTTCTTTCTCTGAGAGGGATTTGTTATTAAATACTTCTTTCCTCACTACCTGTGCTGTGTGAAGGGCATTGAAAACAGCTGGAAGGCTGAGAAAAGCAGAGATTGTTAGTTGTTGAAAGGTACGTTGACACTTGTACAGTAGAAATTTTTATTTCTAGTCCCAGCATTCTGATGGAGCAGTGTAGCAGAATTGCCCAGGTTCAATGGGCAAAGATCAGCCCCCAGCCTTTATGCAAGGGCATGGCACCACCTATCACTCTCTGGATACAGCAATATCTTGAAATCAGGCTAAAGAAGGAGAGGTCATACCATTTTGGCAATTTCAAGGCGTATAGCTTGAGCAGTGATCTGGATCACGACATCTTACCAGTCTTTCAGAATCGCTAGTAGGTGCTAAAGTGAAATGCTCCCCTGAGCAGTGCTAAATTCCATCAAACCTGTACAGGCTGAATTGTGTTCAGTCTTGTACAAGACCAAGATACACTGCACTGCCTTACCTTAAACTTCACTTCAAAACCTTAATGCAAAAAATGAGGTTTTCTGAAAGCTGACTTGTGATTAAAGAGAAAAAAACTTATTGGGGTTGGGAGGGCTGGCTTTTATGAATCTGTGGGGGCAGATTTGTTTTTACGGTGTCTCAGTTGCAAGAACTGCAAGAATTTGCTTTTCAATCAAAGTTGGCATGCCACCACCTTTATTGCTTGGAATACCTGTGATTCCATCTGAGACACCTATTGAATACATGTGCTCTTTATTTCCTGGCAAGCAAGGGAGTCATCCTTCATGTAAGCCATGCAAATTAATTGTCTGTAGAACACAGGAAGAATATGAAATTTACTCTAAAGAACAGTTAGGTAGTGAACTGTCTTTGGCCATGGGGTTTCCTGAGTGCTGGTTGCATCTGTCATGATGGTGACAGAGTGCGCAAGAGGGTTATTTTCCCATTGTTGACCTGCTGCAGAGTGGGGTGTGCTGTCATATGCTGGATTACCCAGCCCCTACTCATGAGTACATGCATGGTTTGACTGACTTGCTTAGTGCTACCCTCTCTTTTCCCTCCTAGCACATAATAAAGTTATTCAGCTCTTTAGGAAAGAGTATCTTATTTATATTTTAACAATATGATTTTTTTTAAAGCTCTTGTATCTGGTCTCAATAAATTACAGAGCAATTAATAATTGCATATTTGAATGTAAAACTATCTGCTTTTGTGCCTGAGTTTTTGCCTTATCTACTTTTATGTATTTTCACTCCTCATAGATGAAAAAATTGAGACTTCTGTACACCTTGACCTTGGATTTCAATAAGTCTTATGTATTGATTTATGGCAATGAAGGTCTTTTATTTTTATCAGCTAGTCCTTTCTTAGGATTTTTTTTGAAAAACTTAAATGTTTTCTTTAGTGATAGACTGATATAAAAGAAAGAGAAGAATATAACTGGAAATAAGTGAGTTCAGGAGAACTTTTTGGTTGCTACATTTGGTTTATTCTGACTGCTTAGAGAGCAAAGGTCTGACAACTGATCTTTGATTAGGTTCTACATTTAATAAATGCTTTCAATATATCTATTTTTATTACAAAACCTGGAAAACTTGCAAATCTTTTTCTTCCCCCTAGTATGCAGTCACACCTCTTGGTGTCTTGATGTGGACTTGCCTCAGGGTAGAGCTTAGTCATTTATTTGTAGGTGATTTCATCCATTAATCCTGATTTGTTGTAATCTGGTTTAGAAAATATTTATTTTCTGTGTCATGTTCACTGACTTCCATTTCAGAGTTTCCTCTGATAAGTCCAGTTTTCAAATGTCATTTGTTTGTTTCTTGCTCAAATATTTAAATATGCTTACAGGCTTTTAAATGCTGAATTAAAAAAAAAAAAAAAAGGCAATAAAAAGCAAGTGCTCTGACACATGACCTTATTGGATTTGTTCAAAGCCATGTGGGAGGCTTTTAAAGTGTTAAAATACTGCATTTATGATACTTCTATGGGAAAAGAAAGTAACTGTATCTAATTTAGTGGAAAGAACTGAGAAAACTTAAATGTAGCCATGTTCTAAGTAAGATTAAATTAGACCTTTACAGCTGAACTTATACAGTAAGCACGTGCCTTACTTTACTAACTTGCAGAGTTGCAGAGCCACCTGTATCTATTAAGATACCAGGGCCCTCCTGAAGTCAGAGGGAATGATGCTACTGGGTGTAATTATCTCTCCTTGTTTGCTCTGTCTCTCCCTGCAGCTGGAACGAAATGAAATGAATATGGTAAACACCAATTAGTTATGGTTTTTTTATGGCAGATGAGACTTGGAAGACACCTGGCCCAGCTCTTGCTGAAATGTTTGGGTATGAGCCTAGTGCTATATTTGGAGCAGAACTGTAACTGGACAGATTATTTTCTGACTCACTCTAAGCCATTTAAACAGCAAGGCTCTCATCCTGCTGAGTGAATGTGGGGTGGATCTGGCAGCTGCTGAAGAAAGTCTGTGGATTCAATATGCAAGAAAAGAGAACCATTAATGTTTAAGCCATTAAGCAGTTGCTATACTGGTGACTTTCAGCAGTTGTAATGAAATTTAATGAAAGGGGGATGTGCACGAATGCACTTGGTGTAGGATATGTGATTTGTGTGTATAGTTTGATACAGAGGTGTGGATTATAGTTTGCCTGTGGCTGACTGAAGATCCTTTGGGTGAAAGATGATCTGCTAATGTGCTGCTAAATTTATTAATATCCAGCAGAGCAGCTATTATCTGTTTTATCAACAGGTTATGGTGCTTGGTTTATGGCTCCTTTTTTGCCTTCTCATGACTTGTCAAATTGCTTCCAACTGAGTATCAATGTTTCAAATCTACAATACCTGCAGAAGGCACTGCAAGTATATAAAATTAATCTTTCATGGTGCAGCTGATTTTCTTTGACTGAAAACCACCAGTTTTTTCTTAGTGGGAGGCATTAATGTCTATCTGCATTTTTTTTTAAAAGGAATTCATAGACTTACTGAAAAATTCATTGAGCATCACTCTGATTTAGAGAACTTACTGTATTGAACGACCTAAGTGCTGAACTTGTCACCTAGCAATCCAAACACATAGAGCATGCAGATCAAAACCATGCATGGAGTTTTGCTGCTGGAGAATTTTTTTTTTATGCTGCTCCTGAATTCTGAGTATTTGAATATGAATGATTGAGCATACGTAAATTTCCCATGTATTAATGATTTGGGTACTTGTTTCAAAATTTATTGAACGCTTATTTGTGGAAGAGTCTTTCGCTTTCTTAATATCATCTGAAGCTTCCAGGTATCTAGTAATTAGTTCCATGATCTGCATTATCCTAAGATCATTGATATTTCAAACGTGTTATTTGAAATTTGACAACTTTTAGCAGAAAAAAACTTTGGGTATTGCTAAGAGTCTGCTTATGTTCCTTGGGCAAAGATATCTGAATTAATGATTTAATGAGTGAAGAGAAAAGGATATTACTCACCATGGTTAATTACTACCATATGTCCCATGCTTGCTTTACTACCAGTGATCTTCCTAAATCCCAGGAAAATTTTTGTTGCTTGATGTGTCTCAGAATTAGCTGGGACAGAACAGCCACTTGCAGTGTAGTGGCCAAACTGCACGTACTGTGAGAGTCTTACCAGAGGAGGTTTACTGTTATCAGGAAAGCTGCTCCCCAACTGCTCTTTCTTACTGGAGAAGAGTTGGAGCATCCACTGCTGCATCATATTCTTCTTCCTTTCTCTAGCATGATATGGAAAGATATCTGCATGGAAATAATACTGCTCCAAAACATAAAGCACAATCAGAGCTGCTGCACTAGACTGCTGCAGTTCTGTACTGGGCTCTGGCATGAAATGTCCTGGGGACACTCCAAGAGCACACTGAGCACTGTACTGGCTGCTAATGGCAGCACTTTGTACTGTCATCCCTGATGGATGCTGGTTAGTAGGTCATCTCCCTCTCTGAGCTCTATCTGGTTTTGGCACTGCTTTACTGCAAATAGAGCTGTAGACTGGTTTTACAAAGGCTTAACACTTGACTAGTGGTGCACAAGCAATAGAAATTTCCCAGAATTCTTATTTTTTATATTTTAGTTTCCATGAACTGACACAGATTCAGGGTATTTTAAGCTGCTGAGGTACCCAGACAGGACAGTTACTTCCTGCAGACAGAGTACTTCAACCTCAACGCAAAACCACTGTGTTAAATAAGCTTCTTAGCCTGTAATGTGAATTTTTGAGAGTCTTAAAATTACTGTTAACTGCTGTTCCAGTCTGTTTATGTAGGCTGGACATGGATCACTTGTATTACAATATTTGTGGATCATAACTCAAGTGAGTTACTGCTTTATTCCTCTGGATTTAAAACAGGCTAAGATGGCAAAGAGCAAACAAGCTTAGGGATGGGAGGAGGAGGAGGACAGAAGGCTACATGTTAGAAGTGGCAAAGCTTGCACTTCATGAGAGTAATTCTGTTTCTGCTGTAAAATCACTTAACAGGGTACAGGAGATTTTTTTCTTTGGAGATTTTTGAGGTCAAGGCTTTTCACTGGTTATCACTGGAAACATATATCAGCTATGGCTCTTTTGAAATTTCTGTACAAAGTGCAAACTGAAGAAACTGTTACTATAATATTCCCACTGGAAAGTGCTTTTCTGCTAGTATGTTTACATAGCTTAAGAGGATGGCAGACATATATGGACAGCTGTGAATGTGATAGGAACAATGTCAAATTAGGTTGCTGACTTTGAAAACTTCTGTATAGAAGTAGTGTTTTTATAATTGTACTATCCACTTGTTTAGAAATTCTAGCTGGTTGCTGGGATCTCTGTGAGTGGTAGGTGCTAAAATACATTGTCTCCTCTAGAGTGCTCACAAAAGTTGTACTGTTACACCTACATGGGATAATACACACATATAAATATATACATGGGGACTCAAAGAAAATTAGAGATTAATGCAAATGAAAATCTAGTAGAATTCCACACCCCCACCCCTATGTCCCAGCTAGTTTAGCCTTGTTTAAATTAATTTCTATTGAGTTCCTTTAGGAGGGAGAGGAAAAGAAGCCAAGGAGGGAGTTTTAAAAATCTATGTATTCCCTCAAAAACTGTAAAGTTGAGGATTTTATTTTGTGAACAGGCTTCCATATTGTGAAGTATACTCTATGGTGCTGGAAATAACTAAAGTAAAGCTGTCCTGCAGTCTTTAGTGTTTTCATAAGCTCTACAATATATCTGTGCCGCTCTTTCCAGTTGGAACCTTTTCTCATTTTGATGGACTGGCAAATGAAAGAGGCAGCTGTTAATGTTTATTTTCATCCTTCACAGAACCATAGAATGGTTTGGGTTGGAAAGGACCTTAAAGATAATCTAGTTCCGATCCCGCTGCTATGGGCAGGGGCTCCTTCCAATACAGAAGACTGTTTCCTGGGAATCGGTACACATCCAGGATGGATGTTGTGTTCTAATGGAACCATAATGGCAGAGACACTGGCAAAAGGCTCATTATGCTGTAATAATCTGAACATCTATATAGAATAATGAGTGACTGCTAATGTATCTTAAGTCTAGCTAGACCTACTATATTTTTTCTTTTTTATACTTTTCTTATTTCCTGGTTTTTGTGAAGAGGAAAACTGAATGTCTGGTTCCTGTGACTGCTGGAGGTTAGGTGAGAGCATGTTTAATGTCTCTTTTACTTGGAGTTGAACTTTACAAAATTATGTTTTTTTCTTTCTAGGCTTTAGGGAAAAATACATTCCTCCTGTTCCTAATTTCAAATGTGCATGGAGTTGTGTGTGGAACTAATTAAAAAGTTCGTGGGTGTTGTCTTGTGTAGCAATAGTGTCGAGGTCCATACAGATAAAAGTTCTTTCTGCCTGCTCAAGCCTAGGAAGCAAAGCTTGTGAATTTCTAGTGAAATCTTTCCTACTCTGTGGCATAATTGCATTGTGAAAATGCTATTTTATTTTAACAGTGTAGTGAAATACTCCTGCATCAGGAATTGCCACTAATACTTTTTTTCTTCTTTTCTGTCATTCTCTCTTTCATTCCATTGATCTTCTATTCTTAAATAATCTTTGATAATTTACTTTCTGCAAAGTTTTTGCTGGGTGGTATTTAACAGTCTTACTGCAGTGTCAGTAATTTACTTTTTTACAATATCTGAGATGTAGTATCAATAGAGGTATAAAAGCTTTTTAAAAATTTGTATTTGTTTGTTCTCAAAATCCTGCACAATTTGTTGAAAAGCAAGGATATGAAATATTTTAATGCCATTTTGCATTACTGTGTTCACTTGCCTTTCAAATTAAATTGTTTGAAAATGTCAGGGAGAGAAAATTTCCAGTTTCTGTGATCCTCAACATCTGGCTGACCTTCTGATTTTTTCAGTTTCCAGTTAGCTATGATATACTCTAGGCAGGCCTACTTTGAAGCTGGGAAGAGCTGTGGCAATATCAAAAGCTGGAGAGGCAGGGAGGCAGTTGCAGACCCCAGGCAAAAAGAAGGACCTGGACAACAGGATGGTGCAGAGGTGGAGATGAAAACAGAAAAGACTCATACCTCAGCCTTTAAGATAATGGTTTCCAAGTCTGTAGAGTTGAAGAGCAGTGTGCCATTCTGCTCTGAAGGTTTGCTGCTCCTTGCAAGGGGATCCTTTCCAGGACAGTAGGAGCTTCAGGGCTGTGACCATGGCAGATCAGCCTCTTTAATCCTAGTAGGGATAACTTTGCAAAGTCTGGAAAAGGTGGCAGTGGGTAGAAGTTGTGAAGCCAAACACTGAGCTGCTCTCTAGGGACACCTGGAGTCATCTATCTAGTGGTTGTGTAGTTTGTCGTGTATAATTTTGAGAATTCTTAAGACAGCATTACTTTTTGTAGGGGGTCAAATTACTGAGCTGCACAAATAGGACGGTCAAGGGCATGTATTCAATCATTGAGTATTTAGAGAAGCATCAGAAATAATCTCTAATGTTCAAAATGGAGAGGTACTGTAGTACCTCCTTTCCTGCTCCCCTGGAGCCTTTCACATTCATAAGGCAACATCTTTGTGATGCTGATTCCTGTCTCTTTACAGATCAGCAGGGTGTTCTTCAGGCATGATGGTAGGGTACAGGCTTTACCTATGATTATCTGTCTGCAATTATCTGCCTTTTGAAACGGTTCAGAAGAAAAGATCATCACTTTACCTTCACCTAACAAATGGACAGAGAATGTTTGCAAGCGGCTAAATTTGAATAAAAGCCATTTGGAGTGAGTAGTTAGCATGGCTGATACCAGAAGGCCACTGCAAGGTTTGGGCTTTTTGTACTCCCTGGTGTCTTACTGCAAGCTACAAGAAAAACAGAGATAAAAGGGAGGAGATGATTCCCCTAGAATACAATAGAACAGCAAAATGTTCTAATATGGCTGGCAGGTTTGCTTATCTAGTGCTATTTTAAGCTAATGAAAGCAGTATTTCATCTTTGGATCAAGGTTTATACATATTCTTACAGTTGTGAGGGTTGTCAAAGTAATTGATGTACTGCCAAAACTGCAGTGAGGATACAAATAGATTTTTGTGTGGGTTGGAGTAGATCTCATGGTAATTTAGTGGCAATTGGTGTGTGTAGGAAGAGTATTTAGTCCCTTGTTCTGCGGTAGAAACAGTCCATTTGTAATGTAGATCTTGAGGAATGTGGATGTTGCCTTCCTGAATAGGGCCATTAATTTATCTAATTTTTTATTTTACTTGGATCAGTAGCCAAAATGACAGAGGAAGATGCAACCCTTTTAAAATTTGAGCTCTTTTGGAAGGCCTGGACTAGCTTCTCTTTACATCTGCATATGAGAATTATGTTTTATCCCTTTAACATGAGCAAAGTTCTTGTCCCTGTGATCAGCTGCGGGTATGGATGCTTTGTGGGAGAGTGAGGAAAGTATTCACAAAGTTTTCTGTAGGTACCTAGCAAGGAAGAAATGTAGCACTAACCTTCAGAATCCACCATTTCTTGTGTGCTGACAAACAGCCAGGTAATCTTTCTGGGTGGTGGGATTCTTCTCCCTGCACCTCCTTGCGCTACGCTGCAACTGCACCATGTCTGGTGGTTCTGACCCAGAGTACTTCAAGGGCTGCAGCACATGGTACCTCCTTTTTATGCTTCTCATCATAAGAAAAACGAAGCTCAAAGGACAAGGAGCACTGAACCCCTGCCAAGATCTTGTTTTGTTACAGACCTACACAGTTACAGTGTGGATCTCTACTGTAAGTTTAGAAGTATTTCTAGGTCCCTCATTTTAGATGCAGGAAAGTGTCTTTGTGCACTTGACAGAGCCATTTTGTGTTAATTATGTTCCGAAGGGTGCTTCTAGTTAGGAGTTAGAGAAGACTGCTGAAGGTGTTGAATATGACCATGGGTTTCACTGAATCAACAGATCGTTATCTCTTCTAATATAAAAAAATGTAATGGTTCTCTTGATGCTATCCAATTGAACCACGCCTTTTGCTCTCTTGAAATTAGAAACAAAGCTCTTAGATACATGCAATATGATTGCTTTCTACTAATGTATCTTAAATTCTACACTGAGTTTCTTTATTTTGAGAAGCCTCACTTTATGTTTCTAAAGCTGTCTCTTTTGAACTAATGTCCCTTACAAGTAGAAGTGGTGAGATCTTGTGATGTTTCAGAGAGAAGCAGCCAGAGAGCTGATCTAGTGTTTTGATTTCTTTCCTTCCACTGAACAATGGCAGGGACACTACAGGCAAGAGTGGGGGAAGACTTTGAGCCCAGTAAAAGGTAGGCAAGGACAGGCATGGGTGTAAATGACCTGATAAAGGTGAAAGAAAAAGCTTATTGTGTTCAGTGACTTCTCCTGAAGATGAACTGCATATTTTTTGCTGTTCTTGTTGCTATGCAGTTGAAGACAGATCCAGTTGATTTTTTTTTTTTTTAATCAGTAGAGTATGGAAAATATATAGTGTTTTGTTTGGGGAAAGCCTACCAGTGATCTGTTTCTGCTGTGAAGGTCCAGTCGTTAGTCACTGGTGTTTCTGATGCCATGTGTGTACAGGTTGATGTTTATCAGCTCGATGGTACACAGAAGACGTATTTGTTTGTTCTTATTTTGTCTAATTTGGTATGAATAGGAGTTATAAGCTTTAAATGCATGAAAAAGCCAAATAATGATAATAATTTCCACTGACCACTATTTTTTTTTTAATTTTACTTTTTTTTTTCTTTGTTTTTTGGGGGGGGGTTGGGGGCAAGGACTAGGGTTAGCAAACACTACTGTTTTAATAATTGAACTATGTAATTCCTGATTTCTTTGATTTAGGTACCCTTTTGCAGTTGAGGTGAAAGCACACTAATAGCTGATTTAAGACTGAAAATACATTTCCTTTTTTTATTGCTTTTTGTGAACTGCACAGAAATTGCCTGTGATCTTTCAAGGGCTATTTGATGACTGAGTATTTTTTGACCACTGAAGTATCAAAATTGGTGTGCTGGGAAAATCGATTCGTAACAGTTATAGGTTTCTATCAGTAGATGGCGCAGTTAGAAAAACTATCCTGCGGCGACCTCGGCGTGAAAGAGGAAATTTTGGGATTTGCGACTTCTAGCAAGGTCTTTAGCTCCCGAGACAAATTCATTGCGTGGTTTGATTTAATATTTTCTTCTGTGACAGTGAATGTTGCAGTCTGGTAATCTCAGATGTAGAATTTAGAGCCAAATCTAACTGCTATAATGCTCAAAATTATGAGTTTGGAAGTAGATCTGCAGTTATTCTGATCAATGGTTGAATATGCTGTTAGATTAAATCTTGTCTACCCTACAGAGTTCAGACTAATACTATGACAACTCTAGTCTTTCATGCTTGGCCAAAATATTTTGGGGCTTTTTAAAGTCACCTGCAGCTGAACCTTTTGAGACGTCAATGTGCTCCAGCTTGGTTGTCTGGAGGTCCTCATATTTTAAGGACTAAGAGTCTCTGATTAATTTTAATATTGTCTGAGAAATGCTATGTTCCTTGGGGTACTGTGAAAAATTGCTGTGAAAACATTCTTCAGCATGGCTTAATTGATAAATTGCAGATTTTTAGTGCAGCTTTTAGGCGCTGTGCTTGGAAACATTTGGTTTGAAGAATCAGCTGCTGCAATATAATTAAAAAATATTAGGGGCCACTATGAAGAGCTAAAACTTTGTCAGTATTTCAGAATCTGAACTTGTTACTGATGGTAATAATGAGCATCATTAAACTGAAGTTGTTGGAAGGATTTGGTTTGAAATCTTAAGTTGACTTGCAAAGGCAGAATGTATCCCTCTGAGTCTGTATAAAACTGAATGTATAGTTCTCTGCTATGGATTGACTATTCATTCAAATGGATATGTACTCAAATTAATGTCTTTGTGATAATGCAATGAAAAATTTCACAGTATGTAAGAAATTCAAGGAAAAATTTCATGATGACCTGCATCAGTCCTTTAGCCTGTGAAGCGTGCTATTGGCCATAGAACAGTCAAAACTGTTTTTCGGTTCTTGAGCACAATCTAAAAATTGTAAAGATGGGATCAATAACTGTCCAAGTGCTGTGTTTTTGTTTGTTTGAATAACTTTGTGGGTAGTGGTGACTATATATGTTTTGGAAGAGCTGTTGACAAGGCAAGAGAAGACTGGGAATAGAAGGGTGTAAAGTGAGAGGGATATTTGTAAGTTTGGCTAAAAGAATGCATTCAACTGTCTTTATGGATTGATTATTTTTCTCAAAACTAAGGTCAGTATTTTCAAAAGCAATTGTAACAGTTGCTTGCATCAATTTTATGCATCAGGGCACCTGTATTACACCCTTTGCTCTCTAGAAATGTTCAATTACTGATTTGCCTATTCAAAAAAAGATTTGTTCTTTTAAGATGCTGCCAATTGAACATCAAAAAATTAAGCCGCTCAGTATCACTAGTAGAATATGAATTGGGCCAAGCCTGAGGAATAAGCTGATATTGTTAATTTTGGCACAAAATGTATAGGAATAAAGTGCTTATAAAACTACTGATCCATGTTTTTGTTTTGTTTTTTAGAAAATTTAACTGCTTTAGAAGACTCAACCCACTTTTTGACCCAGTCACAATGCCAGAGAGATGTTCAAACCAGAAACCGTTTCATGCATCCTCTGCCTGGAATTGTCTCACACAGCTCTCCAGTTAATAAATGCCATGTTTAAAGTCAAAGCAGTGCACCAAGTTCTGCTGTTTTACGTCTGTGAAATAATCTTTCTTCCAGGATTCCTGGCCCCCTGCTGCCAATAGAGAACACTATATACCCCCCAAGACTTTCCTAACTGTTGTTTGCAAGTTGCTAACTCAAAACATGCAATTGTGTGCTGGCATTGTGAATCGTGGTATGCAATACCCAAAATGACAGGGGAATTGTCTGTTTTCCCATGAAGTGTTACCTCTTCTCTTCTTACACTTTGTGTTTCACTTAAGTGCCATTTGCTTGGTGTTCTGAGGCAGGGGGTAACTCACAGGTGCTCTGTTTGTCAGTGGGTTTTGAACTTGATGTTCTTGGAGAATTTAGGGAGTCTTTTAACAAAGAGCATGTTATTTCTTTAGCAAATGTTGCTTTGTCATTGTTCCAAAGATGGCAAGAGACCATGTGTTTTTAAAATTCAATCTTCTCAGCTCACTGCAAGAAGTAGATGTGCTGTTAATATCACACAGCTCCTTTAATTAGGTAATTAGCACTAGAATGACAATGCTAAGAAATCAGGAATGGGAAAAATAATAGGCTTTCCAGGCCTTAACAGTCTATCAGTTTCTACAGTAATTTTTTAGCCTCATTCCCTTACAAACTAATATCCTCAGTGGTACTGTCATGCCTATAATTTTATTCCTATCAATGAAGCTGCACAGCCTAATAGATCTGTCCCAGGTAAGCAGTTTTCACTCTGCAGAACAGAGATGCTTTGCCTACTCAATGGTTCGTATCAGCTATTAAGTACTGACAATGGTCTTCTCTGAACAGCCTTTTAGCAAACAGCTTATTTCAGTGAGCTTGCCTGGTGCAACAGGAGCATTGAAAGGTGGGGTTTTTTTTGGTTGCTGGTTGGAGTTCTTGATAATTTAATATTCAGTATCAATTCAAGCAATAGTTGTATCTTTATGTAAGTCTATTGGGTCCAAAATATGTCCTTACTCATCATGGCTTTTTAAGAAATCGGTGCACAAAATGTGACTTGCCTTTAGCAGTTCATCCTTCTGGTCACAGAACACATTTATTAATCATTCACTACATTTTGCTATTTTGCTAGTTGGGAAAACCTTTGAAGATGCATTGTTTCAGAGTTCATTGATTTGGCTTGGTTTTTGTTTTTTTAGCTTTTTTCTTTGTTTTCCAAAGGGAGGAATAGTAAAATATAGGATTTTTCTTCTATGCAGTGTATTCTCTGACTTTTTCTAGTCTGCTGTTACTAAGATGATTAATTGCTCAGGCTGGAAGATAGGACTCTTTTCAGAGAGTCCTCTTTATCTGATAGAGGCTAAATTCATTGAGGGTGAGTAGAGGAAAATATATTGGTTTTGTCTTACAAAATAGTTTGTGTATTTTAGAAGAAAAGTTTTAAAAAATCCCAGCATTTCTGAGAGAGGCATTCTGAGAGAGGCATAAGAAAGGCAGCTCCATGAAGTAAATCATGTTTGTTGCTTAGGAACTATTGGACTGAGCTGCTTGGCAATTGGAAGAGTTAATTCTATGTGTATACAGGAGACTTAATTATGCACTATTATTTATAGTAGTGCATTCATCTGCAAACTAAGCCTCTGGACCTCTTGCATGACACCTTGTGCAAAGTCATTCACTGTAGCACGAGGTGGTGTCTTCAGAATCATCATCTCCAGGGAACAACCATCTTGGTTTGTCTCACTGGAGAAGTGTACTTGATGTCACCTTTCTGGGGGGAAGGTTGGGCTGTCATCCTGTGGACCCAGCTGGCTCAGAGTCTCCTGAGAATGGGGTCACTTTGTGTGGATGTTTGCTACACACCTCAGGAAAGATGCTGGATGGTGGCAGAGCCTAAAGGAGGAGCTGGGGGAGAGCTCAGGACCCAGAGCTCTATGTGGATTTTCACAAATAGTACTTACCCTTCTGATCCTGGTGAGAGGATCAGTGTTGGGAAGGTGATGGCAGAAAAACCCATTTTCACTTCTGTGCTCACTCCCAAGCTCAGATGCTGTCTGGAGCTTGTGTAACAAGTGCTATTTGCTGAGGATTTCCTTTAGTCCGGAGTTGCATAGACAGCAAAATCTCTGTAAGAACATAATGACCTGTATGCCGATAGTTATAAGTAAAAGATCCAAAGTGATTTCTGACCTGCCTTGTGGCCTAGAGACAAAAGTCTCTATTTTACCCTCTGATGTGCGAAGGATGCCCTGTGTGGATCCCCTGCTTTCCCTCTCTGTATTTCATTATGTGTCCCCTTCTGCAGTGAGTGTTGAGCTGATGGGCTGGACTGGCATAGGTTGACTTTCATCACCTGGTTCTTATGGAACCCAAAAGGAGGAGAGATCCATTTTATTTAGCAGCTGTGAGAATGCCCCTTTGGTGGTGCTGACAAAAGTTCATCTGCAGCCCCATCTGTGCAGGAATGCTTCCGCTGGTTTGATTCTTCTCCAAAGCCAGGCCCACTTTCTGGTTTTGTGGCAATGATCTCTATATGGTACTGGGGAAAGCTACAGTGTCCTAATGTGCATCTTTAAGCTCTTGTGACAATCCAAGTCTCTTGCATAGTTGCATGTAGCAGTGTTAGAGCTGATCTAAATACAGGTGATTTGGCTGGCTGTAGAGTTTTTGACTGGGATGGGGAAAATGAGGGTAAATCTTGTGAGAAGGGAAAATCCATTTCCTTCTGTGTCTTTCTGTTTCTTTCTCTACCAGCCGTATGAAATAAAAGTAGCTTTCAGATCTGTGTCTTTTCAAATAATACTGCCTTCTATGGTTGTTTCCTGTAAGTGAAAATAAAAGCAAGAATTTGGAGTCCTTTTAGAGTAAGTAGATTTTCTGTTTTTCCTTGAACAAAGTTTTGTGCGTAGAATTTTATTCAGTATTTTAGAAGAACATTTAGTTTTCTATACCTAATTTGCTACTCCTGCTTCTCTTCCTTATCTCCATCCCAAGCTGCTCCTCCCACTCCAGATAAAATTTAAGAGGGGGCAGAAGTATCAGTCTGCATCTCTTAGTCACCTCAGAAAGGCAAGTTCTGTTTTTGCAACGAGTAAGTCAGAGGATAAAAGAGCAGCACTGGAGGAGAAAAAAAATTTGGGGCTGTTTTGGAATGGAAAATACCTGTCACATCTATCAGCTCTTCTGTTCAGCCTCCAGAAATGCAAGCATTAATCCTGTCCCAGAGTGAGAATATCACCTGATTGTCTAACTCTGAAGCCCCCATTTCTGTTGGGGCTTTCCTGCCTTCCTCAGTATCGTTCATACTGTATAATTAAATTCTGAATTATCTGAAATGATTATTTTCTGTAAGTGGGTTGAACTAGCCATTTGGTACATAGTGCTCTAGATAGAAATAATCCATTTTTAGGACAGACTAGATGGTCTCTGGAAACTTTTCCAGCACTTTGTTTCTGCTGTGGGCATGAGAAAACAGTCAGGTTTTTGTTTACACGATGTAGTTCACAGGTTTTTCTTTTGAAAGAAAGAAAGCTCGTTTTTGACATCGCTTTCTTCTGCCTAAAACTTACTGACTGCTGCTACCTTACCTTGTCCATGAAAAACATCCATGAAGATGAAAGACTTTTGCTGCTTGGTTGGAGGTGAAAGTTATGTGAGAGTAATGCGCATCTTTATCTAAAGAGGTCTCAAATATAGTTTTTCCAGGGGAGTTTTGGACTGGATATTGGTCAAGCATTGGAAGTGGTGGAATCACCATCCCTGGAAGTGTTTAAATATTATCTAGAAGTGGTACTTGGGGATATAATTTAGTTGTGGACTCAGTAGTGCTGAGTTAACAGACTCAATGAACCTAAAGGTCTTTTTCAACTGTAATGATTCTATGATTTTGCAAATGTCTTATGAGCTGTACTAGTGTGTTTACAGCAACCTCTGTGTAAGATGCTGTGTTTTGCCCCATCTGACCACAGTAAGGTAGGAGTTTTAGTAACTGGGCCATTTGTTATGGTTACAGAACAGATTTATCAGAATAAAAGTTACATCTGGGGGATGAGCAAGAATAGTACTGTTATTGAAGCATATTGAAATGCTTCAATAACAAGCTGGATAACAGAAAAGCTGAAATACTCCATTAGCTTTTTTACTTAGGTTGAGCAATTAGATCAGAGAAGTCAGTAGCACCTTGTACACAAGAGAAAATGCAGGAGCATCGCTGTCTGAAGAGCCCAGCTGGAAAGTAACATGATAGAGCATTTCTTCCTGCCAGTGATGTCTCCTTGTCATCAAATTGTCATCATTAGTCCTGTTCTTTCAGGTTGCTGTACTTGGCTATACATCAGGTTTTGTCCTGCTTACTTATAAAATGTGTTTACCACAGCTTTTAGTGATGGGTGAAAAAGTTGCTGCTCCTGTGTTGTGAGCAGTAATGTGGTGACACAAACAGCAATGGATGCTTTTACGGTGATGAAAGAACTGCAATTAACCCATAAGCATTTTTTATCAGATTTATTTACAATATTTACATAAATACCTTGTTCTTTAATATGTATAAAACTGAGTTGGGTGTTTCATGCAAACTAACTCAAAATTCTTCTTGTATTTCTTCTTTCCAGTTGGGGCAGAAATATGAAGCCTGTGTTACGCCTCTGTATGCCTCAAAATTTTAGAAGGAATGTAAAATAGTGGGCTCCTACCTATTTTTCTTTTTCCCCTGTGGGTTTGGTTTTTTTGTGGCTATATTTGTTTGGTTTTTGTTGAATCTTCAGTACTGGGAAAAGTACTCAAGTACTGCTTCAATCTGTCTGGGAACTGTTCCATTACAAAAGATACTTTTGCTGCTTGCTGGTCTTTTTTTGTTTGCTTTGTCTATTTGTTTAGGTTTTTTTAGTCCTAAAATACCTGATTTCCTCTCTTTCTCTCTCAGCAGACAATTTTAATTTTTAAAAAAATAAAATTAGTCTGGAGTGCCCACTAGATGTTTAAGGATCTTTAAGTCTATGCCAGAAAAATTTATTTCATGGTGGTGAAGATGCCAATTTTGGCATCCTGTGCCTCTTATCTAGAACTGTTTGTGGAAAAACACCCTTCTTATTTGCTGGATTGGAAGGATTCTGAATTTGTAGTGTGGTTGCACTTGGATTCATTGGCACTGTTATAAAAATGAGTTAGGTGGTGCCTAGAGTGTATTTAGGAGTTTAACTGCGTAATATTTTAACCTACAGTGAAGGCAGAAAAATAAGAAAAGTTGGACTATTAGGTTTGTACTTGAGGACAGAACATGTTAAGTTTTAATGAGTTATCTGGAGCATAAAAGGGAACAAACACAGAATCAAAGAAGTAAGATTTTATCATTGTTGCAGAAAATAAGAGCAATATTACCTTATTTTACCCTAAAGAAGGATGGCAGGATGTTGTTTTAATATTATTGGAAGGTGAAACAATGGAGTCCATGTTGGAAGATGTAGTAATGTTTGAGTTTTTGTATTAAATGCTGATCTCAAAAATACTTATGTTGGGAAAGGAGCATGCATGAGCAAAGGCGATGAAGGATATATATGATCTTATACTTGCAAATGAAGTCAAGAAAGCACTGGCCTTGGCTACTTTGTGCTTACAACATGTAATTAGGCATATCTTTAATATTTTTTATTTAAGATTTTTTTGTTTGCTTTGTTGTTGTGCAAGACATGTAACAATTTAAAATTAGCTAGTATTCATTGCTATTTGGAAAAGGTAGGGGAGAAGAGAAGCAATGGACTCAGAATTGATGAAATGCTTGTCTAACCAGCAGTGCAGTTCTAATGACTATTTTGAGAAGACCTCAGTTTTGCAGCAATGCTTACTACCTCACAGATTACTCTTCTCTGTCTCATATCAACAGGTCAAGAGAAAGGATGTAGTCAATATACAACTTAAAGAATGAGAGAGTAGAGACATCTTGTCTAACTATTTTTCTCTGATACCCCTTAAGCGTGGCATTTGCTTCCTCTGTAAGTAAAATAAGCCAAAGTGCAAATTTGCAGTGTGCAGCAGAGTCTCTCTTGACAGGAAACCTGAGGGAGGTGATAAACTGGCAGGTAAAAAAATGTTAGTTTTGGTGGAAATGTACTTGGTAATTGCTTCAGCAAGAACATCCTGACTTTTGTTTCCCCCCTAATTCTGATCTCTTACCTGCTAATATGTATATGACATCTGTCAGAGTTCTGCCAGTCAGCTGACATGGTTAGACATAATTCTGTCTCTGCTTGAGAAACGTCTTTTTTCCTCTGCCCCACGAAAGCCTGAAAAAGACATGCTTGATGACAAAAAGACAAAACTTTTTAACTCATTAAGAGGCCGTATAGAAAGAACTGGATTCCTTTTTACAGCATTTAAACTTGTGCTTTGATTCAGAAATACAAATTATCCCTTAAGCTATTTTCTTTGATTTGTGTTTTTCTGAGTTTAATTTTTGGTGCTTGTTTGTTTGTTTTGTTTGCTTTTTTAAATAAATGCAGTATAAAAAGCCCTCAGGAATAGTGATGGGTATTTAGTGTTGTTATTCTGGCATTTTTTAAGGGAATGAACTATAGATTTTAGACCTTATCTGTAACCATGTAGGTGGCTTTTCTCCTCAGATGGACACATCTGATGAGGGATCTGACAGCAGCATCATAATGAATTCTTGATTTGTCGCATCTCTCAGACTGGTTCTATTCTTGCTGGCCACTTTAGGGACCTGAGGGTGCACTTAGCCATTTTTCTGAAGGAGTTAGCTCTGAAGCCAGAACTGAAATCTTCAAAAGCTGTGATTTTCTTTTTGTTTTTTTTTAAAAAAAGTTTCTTTCCCTGCTGCTAACAGACTGGTGAACCCTGATCTTTCCAGATTTTATTCTCTAGAGTTTTGACAAGCTTCCTTACCCCAAGCTCATTGCAAACATTGCACATCCAGTGAACGCAAAAAGCATTACTTGGCCAATCACAAATAAGCAATATAGTCCAGTTGGTCATGGGTAAATATTTCACTATTTCACAGAAAGATCTGTGTGAACAAAGATATGAAAAGCCATTGTTTAAATAGTTTCCAATGAAATGTGAAAAGACATCAAGAGCATCTCTGTCACTGAGAAGAGACTGAACTGGTTCTGTTCCACCATTGGTTAAAGTCTGGTTTTGCTTTTGCCTTGATATTTGTTTTAGTAATGCTCTGTCTCTGTGAATATATTTGGCATCCTGCAGAAAGCAGCTTAAATTGTGTGCAGAGAGGTGCAGTCCAAGACTCCTGATGGAGCACTTAAGGATTGAAGAGATTTGCATTCTGAATAAGAAGATCCTCATTTCTGTGTATAAACTAATATCATGGTACACTTGGCTACTGCATAGATTACCAGTGTTGGTTGGTGTGGGTTGTTTTTTTCTTTACTTTGATGGGTCCAGTGGTAGAATAATATATTTTGGTATCTGGCTGGATACGATGTTTAAACTGGCGAATAGTTAGTAATGGAGCATTTTAAAAAGCAAAACACTGGCATTGCAGCACTTTCCCTTGGCAATAATGGACAAAACCCCCCACAATTCTGAAGTAAAATTCTTCTATTGATTAATAAAAAAGTATTTAAACAAATATTGCGCTGTTTGATGCAGGAATAGAAATGTGGTAACCCCATTCACTGCTAACCCCATTGTGTAGCCATGGTAAGCAGTAGGTGAGGTGTGGTTACCTGACACTCCTGTTGTGGTTTAGGAATGGTATTCTCCAATTTAGCACTCCCACCAAAACCACACTGCCGCTTGTTCCCCCCACTTTTTCCCTCCTCTTCCCCACTTCCAGAAGGAGAGGAGAATTGGAAGCCCAAAGGCAAAGATCAGGGGTTGAGATAAGAACAACTTACTGGAAATAGTAATGAGACAAGAAAACAAACCATAACAGCAGTAACACTAATGGCAGAGGATGCAAGAAAATAAACAATTCACGTGGAAAAAGCAACCAATAATAGACAATACTGGGCAGTTGGCTGCGTTTTCTTGACTGGAATGAACCCCTTCTCCCTGGAAGAGAGTCTTTTTCCTGTGCCCTGGCAGTGATGTGAGGTGGTACAGAAAAATCTCCATGTCCTGGCTGTGTCCTCCCCTGGGGAAGGAACAATACTGGAAAAAATCAACCCTGTCCTGGCTGGAACTGGGACACCTCCCCACAGAAAATATAACAAAGTTGTTGCAGAAATCTGCACAAGTCTTACACCAGATTTAAGGGCAGGTACATTCTGCCTTCCTTTTTCTGTGTTGTCTTTGATGCAGAGACTGCAGAAGCTGCTTTGGACCCTTTCCAGAAAGTTATTGAAATCAGTCTTCAGTAACTGTATTGGCTTTTGCTGTGTACCAAGGTCACTGAGCTGCATGAGCAGACAGTCCTGTTAAAAACAAGATTTGAGGATTTTTAGAAGGTGCATTTACTACTTTCTTCTGCCTCCTTTCTTTTCCAGCTGTGGTCCTGCTGGTCAGTTTTGATATCAGTAGCAGCTCTCCAACATTTATCTTGTCAAAGCTCTGAAAAAGAAGGGAGATATTGGCTGCCCCACAGCTGCTGGCACTGATAATTAGAAATACAAGTACATATCTTTAAAGCAGGGTGCTGTTCTATATTTCTGTACAAAGGAGGTGGTAGTTTTGGATAAAGTTGCTTGGTATTTTATTGGTGAAGTATTGTTCTCAGTAGAAACAAAATCTGTATGCCAAAAATTGACTCCTTTCTGTCTAATGCTTCAAGATAGTTATCTTTGAACTAAACTTTTTCAGCCGTTGAGTAAAGTGGAAATTTGAAAGGACATGCAGGTGCCAAGGTTGCTTTCTCTATACCCACCACAGCATTCTTTCCACCACTGTGTGAGGCCTGGATTCAAGCTTATCCCCTACCTGCATCAGACCAGTCACCAGAACCAGGTGAGTGTTAAAACACTAAGATATGATTTGCTTTGGGGTGGGTCTCTTATTTCTTCTCTTGAAGCATTTTGCTTCATGCTCACACTGATAAAGACATTCAATAATTCAGCCTGGGTGGAGGCAGGAAAGGAGAGGTAGAATTAATTTTGTTGTGGCTGTCTTTGCTTCCTGTTTTAGGGGTAGGTCTTGGATGTCTAGAGCAATATCTGAATCTCAGGTGTGTGTAGGAAAGGCACTTCTTGCAGAGTTCTTTAGGCTGATCGAGATATGCCTTTAATTTTCTTACACTAGAATATATAATGGAGAAGAACAAAATTTTATAGAAAATAGCTTGTAACTAAATTGAGCTTCTTTAAAAAATGTAGTATCATAGTAAATACTTGGAGGAGGACTTGGGAACCAGTGGCCTATGGAGAACATGCGACCTACACTTCATTTGTTATGAGCAAAGGTTCAATATTTTTTTTTCACTTGGCTTTTTTTTTCCTTCACACTATTATTGCCTATGGTTAAAGTCAGAATAGCTGGCCAAATGAGCTTCAAAGCTGTAGTTCTTTCAGCAAGGGTAAAGATATTCAATCTTTATTGTAGGATTTCTGTGTACTCTATATATAAGAGTTTGTGTGGTCTGTTTTATTCCCAGAAATCCCCACAGATGACCCCTGCCTTCCTCACAGTATCTTTTCATACTTTTCCAAATGTACATTATAGGCTGGGTGCCTTCAGCATAACAGGCTTATTAACCACTAATCCAGCATTAACAGTTATAGGTGCAGCTGCTGCAGAAATGGACAGTGAGGAAGCACAAAAACTGTGCCTGAAGACAGAAGAATAAATAAGAGTGCAGTGATAATTGCCTCCTGTAGGTACTGCAGTGTGGTAGCATCAGAAACTTCTTCACTGCCTCTGCCTTTCCCTCTCTCTGTGATGAGTTTCCTTCATTCCCCCATGCTGTCCTGCCTGCAACCTTTTAGAGAAGTTCGCTGGATTATGGCTGAAATGTTAGGAGTAATTAGATAAAGCATTGCTGTCAATTTCTGTGGAGAGAAATAAATTTAGTACCTTTGTTGAATTCAGGCCAAACTTAGCTTCTTCCATATATAAGTAGTTGGATGAACAGATAAACAGCTGGGTAATTTTCCTTTATCTACCTCCATATAGGACAAAAGGTAACAAACTGAAATGACTAAGGAATCGGAAATCTGTCACTCCAACTCTGGCTTGTTTAATCATGGTCAAATACCTCACTGTCTGTATGAACTGCTGAGCACTCGCTTCTTGTGTCTTACCTTGTCAGGCTGAGGAGCCCTCCCAGAGAAAGGTCACACTTTTAGCTGATGGTAGGTTGTTGCTGGCATGAGTCAGGGCAGGATGAAATCCTAATGCATGTATTTTCCGATGTCAGCTGGAATTCTCTGTAGGTGTGCAAGGAGTGGGAGAATAGCACTTCCAAATCAATCCAATGTGCACTGTGGCATATTGGCCTCTTGGATTTGATAAGTGACACACCTTGTGTCGGAAGCCTGGGATCTGACTGAGGGTTAGTGATGGCTTGCAACGGTTCTGCTTTAAGAGTTGTATAAGTGTTATACAACTGAATATATATTGCGAGCAAAAATAAGAAATCAGAAATCGAAGTTTTGAAATTGAGTGAATCATAGGAATTAGGGCAAGCTCAACTGACTAAACAAAGCCATTGAATTTGATGCTCCATCAAGATGTAAGAGTGTATTTGGTGTGATTGTGACTCAGCACTTGCTGGTGAGTCATTCCTCATCACTGGGACCTCAGTGCTGTTGGTTTTCTGGCTGAAAAAGAAAAGACGTGTGGGAAGAGATTTAAACCTACAGAGAAAGTTTAAACTTCATGAATGTAAAAGAGAGGGGGAAGTTTTACCCCCAAGTAAATTATTTTCTTGAAAGACTTTATTTTTAACTTTTGAATATGTTATTTTCAGTGGAATGAGATGAATTTTCCCAGCATTTCTTATGGTGGATGCTTTTCATATTTTATTTTACAGAAAATTCATTTGTGACTACATAAAACTATCAAACCTTTAGGGCAATGCATTCTGCTTTGTCCATGGCTCTTTCACACAGATGAGTTTAAAATACTTCATACCAATAACTCAGTTGTGAGAAGACAATAATAGTGGAGAAGAATTGATATCAATAAATACAAACAGGAGAATAAAGGTCTGAGAATATAAAAGTATTTAATGATCTATGTATGTGTAGGAGAAACTGCAGAACAAAATCTTGTCAGCAATTACAGTGCTCTGAGAAGGTGAAGGCTTGAGAGGAAATGAGAGGTGAAAAGCAGTGAAATCCTCACGTCAACTCTGACAGTGTATTGTGTTTGTTATATCACAGGCCAGTAATGGAATAGAAGTGTAAGGGTTCTATCACCTGTATCCGGCCAGAGTGAGGGTGTCCCCCTTCAGCCCTAGTGATGGACAGTGTTAATCTTTTTGTGAAGCTTCAAACTCGGCTATTAATGAGGATGGGTTTGTCTGGGGGGATGATTGGGTGTATTGGTGTGTTAACCTGTTGTACCAGATATGGAGATCAGGAGGGAAAATCCTTTTCCCTTTCCTGTTCTATTTGCCAAGTCTGGCAGAGACCATAGGTGAGCTGTAGTTTGTGCTGTAATGTACAACGTAGGCAGCTGCTTGGGAGCACCTGGGGATCCAAATTAACAAGTTCTTTGCACTCCTCCAGGGCCAAGGCATTAGCAGTTCTGTGGATTTTTTTTTCTTCTTCCTGTGTCAAATTGAAGTTGTGTCTTTGTCTTTTTGATTGCAAGTCTTGGTATATTGTGATCCATCCCTGCCCATGTCTATGGTACTGGCTATATGTATACATTATAAAGAATTTCCAGATGCAGCATCCATTCAAAAAAGTTGCAAAATCTTGGGGGTTTTTCGAAATGTAGCTTTGTAAACCATTTGCTGTAGGTGATGCACTGCAAAATACCTGCAGTGTCAGATTTCCCTGTTCTTTTTAATCAAAGAACATGATAAAATCACTAAATGTGGCAAAGACACTGTCATATGTGCTCATTACTTGTCTTGATCTCCAGACTCTGAGTTTGGTTTTCAAATATAAGCACTTGCATGGGATTTGTGAATCTCTAATGGCACATGGTTTGGTACATTAGGTACAAAAGCATGCCAGTGTCGCCACTGAAAGCTTTGCCTCTCCAACGATGTTACATTAAATAACATAAAAGAAGATGATTAGGGACAGACAAGGTCTGTGTAATACCTCTGGAGGATTTAATAAATGAGGACAGTAATTTTTAAGGAATATATAATTCTTTTCTAATATATACTTTTTCAACTCTATGGGGAATTATCACTGGTATTTGATTTATGTTTAGAAGTAATAATATTTCTTATGCTTGTGCTTTTATTACGTATAGTTGGTACTTTTCTAGGCCGTTAAGTAATTACGTTAAGCGGTGACCGGGCTAATGTGGAGCTAGGCTTAGAGTCTGAAGAAATGGATATATGTCAAAGCCCATAAGACCTGATTCAAAAAGATCTTTTAGTTCAAAAAGCCCATAGTTAGTTTTATGCAAATTATAGAAGAAGATATCTTGGTAAAGCAGAAACAAACAAAGGAAGGTCCCAAGTTAATACTTCCTTTCATCCTTATTTTGTAACAGCACATGAGTCCGGTGATGTCTCTGGCATAAGAACATCTCTGTGTTAGTGTAAGCCCATCTCAGATACATCCTCAGAACATGCTGGTGTCACACTTTCAAATGAGATCAAGCAATGTAGGCCTGGAGGTTCTACTTCAACATGTTATCTAAGGACTTAGAATTTAAGAGCTGTTGAAAGTAACTTGCAATTTCTGTAATTGCAGTGAAAAACAAGTGGCTAAGTAATGATTTAGTACGTTTCTTTATTTTTTCCCCCTCAAAATTATAAAAACAAGGCAGTTTATTTTCATACACCATGGGGTATTGAGTATCTTGAGTATTTTACAAAAAATGAAGAGAGAACAGTTCTGGTTCTCATCGGTTTTTTGGGGATTACAGGTTTTGTCTTTTTTTTTTTCCACATTCGAACAAGACTGGAGTGTTTTGATGATACTACACAACAAAATTGCACAGAAGATGCCCATTTTCAATTTTGAAAAGCCAAGATTTAATTTCAGCTGCTTTAGCTAGAAACTAATCCCACCATATCTTGGATATCTTCCAGGTGAAAATTTTAACCTGTTTCACTGGAAATGTTCTAATTAGTGCTTGCTCCAGCTTCAGAGTCTTTTAAAACCAGAATAAAACAGCAAAATGCTAGCAAATCTGAGCCAACAAAGATAACATGAGAGAAGGATTAGACCCAAGGACCCTAAGAAGCAGAGGTGTAGTCAGGGCTTAGGGGTAGATCTAGCTTAGCCTAGAAATCCTGTTGGTTTGAACAAGGTATTTGCTGATCCTTGTCAGTTGCTTGTCTAGGAATATCCCAAAATCAAAGCATTGTGGTATGATTTATTACTGGAAATTTTCAATATATCACTATTTTGCATGGCTTCCTCTCTTTTGATATGTTTATGTTGACCTCAAGCCAATCTGAAAATACTTCCCTGGCTGGTTTGCTTAATATGGTTTTGTTTAAATATTAATGGGAGGGAAGCTTTTTCATTATTAAATAGAAAACTTTAGGAAATATGAATGAGACACTGAGTTTTCTGGTCAAATAATGGTTTTGTTCTTCCAAAAGGGAGCAGCCTTAAAATTAACCTTTTCAATATCTTTTTTTGTCTCTGTTTGCAAAATGATTGCTCCTTAGTAAGGAGTCCCTGTTCAAGAGGCAGACATTAGGAAAAAAAGTGAAGTCATATTTACCCCCTCCACCTCATACTTCCAAACAAGTGCTTATAATTTTGTTAATGTGGGCTTTTAACTATTCTTCCACATGAAAGGTAAAGGAGGAGTAGGGGTGATATTTGATAAATGCACGATTTGGAGGTTTTTTCTACACTCTCCTGGTTTGTTGTCTTCATCTCTCTGCTGCAGATTGTAAGACTAGGATAGAAGATGAGATATGCTATTTAGAGTGCAGACATTTCAATTTAAAACTCTTTTCTCTGTCTAGGCAGGGGTAGATATGCTGGAAGAAAAAAAGAGAATGGATTATTTTTAGGATTTTTTTAAAGGATGAAAAATCTTTTTCCCTGGGAAAAGGCTGTATAGGTGTTACTACTCCCTTTCCGCTATTCACCAGGTGAATCAGAGTCCCATTATGCACTTCTGCATATGCCTGAACTAGTGGTGTTTGGGGGCTGTATGAATAACTGTGATGTAAATGATGCATTGTGAATGAGTTTTCCTATGGTGTTCTGCATTTTTACCTGGAGATCTTGCAACTTTATTGTTTCTGTGGTGTCATATATTACATTACTGCAACAATAAATGGATGTAGAAGACAAGCGTCTGTTGCTTGTCTCTGTTCCATATTTAAGGTGTTAGGCCACCACTGCCCTCCTTGCTTCTGGGAAGTGTTGAAAGTATGGAAAAGGTGGAAGCTATTGCCATCAAAGGTAATACAGTTCAGTTATATGAAGATCTTTGTGACTTTATTTTTCTTTGCTAGTAAAGAAACACTGAAAACCTTTTCTTTGCTCTTGAAATGTTAGTGTTTGTAGTTGTTACTTTATATGTAGCCAGACAGTGTTGCTTTCCTTATTAGTCACTAAAAGAAAGAATTCAAAAGATTCATGGAAGCCTTTTGTACACCTGACTTTGAAGAGTACATGTTTATGTCAGCAGTTAAATCTGTGCATATAATCAAATAACCACACTTTTCATTGATCCTTGCTCCCCTCCATCCCATACAGTTTGCAGTCAGCATAATGAATTGCTTTTTTTTTTTGCATGGAAATTGAATCTAGTCTATTGTTCACATGCATTGGATTTAGCATGGTGTGCTACAAACTGATAGAGAACAATAACGTGCAGTGCTATTCACAAGTATTTCTGTAGCTCTTGTACAGTCTTTCTGTGATGGGAACCCATCAAATAGGTTTTGTTATTCTTTGTTTAGGCTTTGAGACCTGAAGTATAAAGAAGAAAAGCGGAGCCACAATGGCAAAGACTGATCAAACAATTTGTTTTGCACAACTCCTTTTTTAGTACCTCACTTCAAAGAAACATTTCTTGTGTTGTCAGTTTTCCTCCATAAGAGTTGCACGTTTGGTGTTCAAATAATTTCAGACCCACTTATTTGCTTTGCACAAGGACTTTATAATAATACCACTTCTTTCTGTGAGTATTTGTAACTTTGGCCATTGAAACACAGGTATCAATTTTTCACTGGTGTTAGGTTTGGTGTGAAACTAGGAAAAAATGGCTTACTTACAGCTGTTAAGGGGGAATGCTTGGGACTTAAAAGCACTTGAAGATTTGCCTTCAACTAATGATAGCTCAATATTTGGCACATTCTGCTTAGATAGGAACATACTGCTCTCTTCAGCCTGTTTGCTTGTGTACAGATGGACATTGGTTGTTCCCTCCTTACAGTTTGCCTATCAAAATTACAAGACTGGGCACTGGGATTCAAGATCTTACCTAGTTACCTGGGTGTCTTATCATTAAAGAAGGGTGTTGTTCCTGTGCCAGAGGGATGTAGGGTAGAAGCAGACTATTGTCATGTGAGAAGTTTTGTTTCCAAATGTAGTGGGCTCTGATGGAGCAGGGGCCTTACTTATGTAAATGTTTAAACAGAATTATCACTGCATGGGTATTTCTGGAATATTAAACAGTTGTACTGTGAAAGCCTTGTCTATGTAGAAGAGCATTCTTCAGTAGTCCTTGAAATTGTTTAGTACTACTGAAATTGTTCAGTAGTTCCTTATGCTCTTCTAGTAAATATTGATCAATTGGTGAACAGCAGGAGAATTTGATCAGTTTGCACCAAAATTGCAGGGAGGTTTTTGTATTCTTAATAGAAACACATGATTTTTCTCATGTAATATTTGTTTAAAAGTAAAAGCCCTCAAAGCTCAATATTTATAAAACATTTTGTTTATAATTATAGAGATAAAAGTGGTCTACAGCTTCCTCACAGGTGGAAGTAGAGGGAAAGGACTGATCTCTTCTCTGGTGACCAGAGATAGGATCTGAGGGAATGGCATGAAGCTGTGTCAGGGAGGTTTAGGCTGGATATTAGGAAAGAGAGTTTTTTACCCAGAGGGTGATTGGACCCTGGAGCAGGTTCCCCAGGGAAGTGGCCACATCACCAAGCCTGACAGAACTCAGGAAGGGCTTGGACAATGCTCTTAGGCACATGGCGTGATTTTTGGGGCTGTCCTGTGCAGGGCCAGGAGTTGGACTTTCATTATCCTTGTGGATCACCCTTCCAACACAGAATAATCCATGAATCTATGTATCAAATTAAATGTATTCCTTGTTGCAGATTATTTCCTTGGTTTTGAGATTTTGATGACTCTGCTTTGTTACCAAGGTCAGCTTGAAAGTAGAGGTGGCCTATTTTCACTGAGGAAAGTATTCAGGGAATTGCTCTTGCTGGAACACTTATGTGGTGATTTGAATGCAGTGAGTGAAATGCACAGGAGGCAAGACAGATAATAGCTACAGAAAATATTCAGAAAGAGTGATGTGGTGGGCTGACCTCAGCCAGCAGCAGAACTCCTGCCTTAACCTCTCTCCCTCTTCTATCAAATATGTATAATGATTTATTGGGAAGACAAATCATGAACATCCCCGCATTATCCATTTCCCTGAGATTTTATTGGTAAGCATGGCATTGGGAAGGGAATGTCCATTTAGTCAGTGGAGGAATTTGTCCCAGCTGTGCCCCTTCTAGCCTTTTGCCCACCCCTATCCTGCTGGCCTCTGTGTGTTTGTGAGGTTGGAGAGAAAGCCTTCGTTCTTGTGTCTTGCCTTGGCAAGAACTGTTCAGCAAAAGTCAAAATGTTGGTGTGGCACAAACACAGATTCATCTTCAAATGCAGAGAACAGATTGTACAGTCTGCTATGAAGAAAGTTAACTTCATCCCAAGAAAACTCAGTGAAAAGAAACAGGTTTTAGGAAGTTTTATTTTAATTGCATGAATCTGTATTTGCATCTTAACAGCATAAAGCATAACCATGAGAGATAAGTAAGTGAAGAAGAAAAAAAATCTACTAGGTCATTTCCAAATTCCTTGCTGACTTTAATTAGTATACTGCTGTCTGTAAATGAATGGAATTATACACTAATGACTGAAATATTTCTTAGAATGCATAGATTTTTACATGACAGAAAGTGTTTGAACTTTAATTACAAGATTAAAAGATAGCTTGATAGGTTTCTCAAGACAATATGTCCCTTGAGTTATTAATTTCTAATTATTACTGACTGTAAATCTGACAAAAATATTACCCAAATTACAGTAGGATACTATCTGGGATCTCAGTTCTGTGTAAGAAGTGCTCAGTGAGGCTTCTCACAAAGTGGCAAAGTGGAAGAAAGGCTTGAAGTACAGTCAGAAAAAAACCCATTCCTGACTCTGGGAAAGCTTTTTGTCTGTTCTGGAAGCAACTGATTCTGTTTTGAGACAATTGTACAGTTAAACTTGGATGAAGAATAGTGTATTTAGTTGGGTATTTATTCATTTGGTTCGTTGTGGCTGTTCAGAGTTGTACATGTTACTTGTAATACTGTATGTTCTGCCAGTGCTCAAGTGCCAACTTTTAGTCTCCAGGAGAAGCAGAGAAAGGTGGAAAGAACAAAAGAGATTCTGCATGTTCTCCATGTATTTGTCATATTTGCAGTTATTTGTTGATAAAAACATAAAGTTTTGCTCAGAGTGTTAATCAGTACATGGATGAGGAACTCACCATTTTGCACTTGCCAAAATGAGCCATTCTTTGCAGACTGCAGCACTCACGGTTGCTGCAATACCTCTTTATTTTATCCTGATCTCTCACTTTTGGTGAAACAATTCACAGTTGTTGTTTTCATTTAAATCCACATTGACTGTGGGCACACACTATTGTCACTCTGACTGAGGCTGGATATTTATTTAGATATCTTTAAAAAGTTACAAGTAAACCAAATGTAAGATGCGGTCTTCCTCTTACACTTGGGCAAAAAGATGCCTTCCTATTTATTTTGGTATTTCCTGTCTAGAAGTCTTCTGAGTGGTCCTTATGCAGTGATTTTCCTAAAGTTCTGTGTGACTCTGATAAAGACCTCTCCTTATCTGTCTTTTTGTTAAGACATTTTTACTAATGGAAGTGCTCTGTTTACAGACAGATATCTATGTAGCACAGTGAGGATTTCTTATTCTGCAGTGATGCCTAATTACCTAAGGGGCACAGGAAAGATGCAAATAGCTCTGAGTGTTTAGGAAATTAAGGCTATTTGCCTTTTGTTCCTGGTTAGTAGCTGATAAACGACCCTTTCTCCAGTTTGGGCTGTTGAAGCAGAGACTGCTAGCATGTTCATGTTGAAAATTGGACCAAATATTTATATGCACATTTTGATAAGCTCTTGACATCTTTTTTGAATTGTCAGTTCTCTACAGCACAGACACACATAATGCAGTATTAATGAAGATGCTGCAATTAGTAATGTGGTACTTTGCTTGGATACATCCCCCCTGTTTATGTATCAATGAATATTAGTGAAGGGAGAATATTAGTGGAGGGGTGAAGTGGTTGACTGGATTTTGGCTCAGCCATCTCTGTATGAGGTCCAGCCTTGTTCTCTTTAGGCTCTGGAGTTTCATGAATATGGCTTAATAAATGGAAAGGAACAGTAAAATATATTTCTGTATATAAGTACGTTGTGCATTGAGCTGCCATTTGCTGTATACATATGTTCTGTGTGTGTATGCACACACATATATGCGCAAAACATGCATTGAATGTATATGATCTCTAGATGTGTAAAGATGTTAAACAGCAGCTCCTTCAGATTCAAGTAGTAGGATATTGGACACTCAAAGTGTCCAAGGATTTCTTTCTAGTTTCCTAGGCAGGAGACTAAAACATGTATCACAGGTTTAATTTTGAATCCAGACTAGAAAGTCTAATTTAATGTAAGTGTCCCTATATTGATGCTTTGTGTAGAAGTTCAGTATTTTGGAAAATAAGGTTTCGCAAAATATGTTAAAGCATATGAGAAGCAGTCACCCAGAAGTTAGGAGCTGAAATGCAGTCATAGATTTGATGAAGTTTTACAAGTTAGCAAAAGCAATTTCCATTTGTGTTGGATCTCATGAATTAATTCATACTTTATTTCAGATAGAAAATCTTTCTGGCAGTGACAGTGCCTTCATCAAATATCTCAGTGTTCCATAGGCATAATATATTGGTAAGAGGCTAATGGATTTATCAGTGTTACTGAAATTGTTGTTTTATTTCTTTATTTTTATAGAATTTGCTATGGTAACTCTCCTGCTGTCAGCAGACTGGCAGCCCCTCTTTGATCAGCCCATTGTAGACAACTGTTAAGAGATGTGACCCAGTGTGATTTCTCTTGGAGTTCTTATTGTGATTTTGTTTTACTTTCCCCAATCTAAAAGGGTCTCTGAGGCTGCAGAGGTATTTTCTGCCTTCATATGGGGAAATCTGATGCTTGACATGGAATAAACAACATGCTGTTCAGGGCTGAGAATGCAGATGGATGCAACAATGCCTCGCAGTCCTTCCCCATGCCAGAAATAGCAGAAGGCATTTAAATTCCCTTAAATGGCTTTTTCTTGGCAGAGAATTAGATAGCACTAGAAGCACAGAGCAATACAGTGTGGGGTTCCCAGGGCCAGCTGTAGCTCAGCTCCGTGGCCCAGCTGTGCCTGGGCGGATCAGCAGAGGCAGAGCCATTGCATCTTTCTCATGCAGACCTTGGTAAATGTCGAGCTCATTTGCAGAAGGCTGTGGGTCAAAATGCCTTGGATCTCAAAAGGATTGGGTGAAATTCTGGGGAGAACACAGGATGAAATGTGATTATAGCCCCCTGATTTATTTTTTTTCACAGCTCCTAATTCTCTGTTGTGAAGGCCATGCTTGAAACGAGATGCCAGTGTCTGGTGCCTCTTGACCAAAGCAAATCCACCACTCTCCAAGTAAGGCTGTTCAGTAACATTAATCTGTGTGTGGATGGTTTGAGTAAGACAAAATGTACTCTGTGTATATTGAACCTCAGAAAATGGGTGTACTTTATGTTTACAAAGAGAAAAAAATCGAATGAGCATTTAAATTGTAAGTTTTTATTTTGGAATAACACTTTTTTTTTTTCCCCCTCCATAGAAAAAGATCCTGTATTTCATCACTGTAGAAATGTTATGTTCTTTTTCACTCAAGCAGACTAAAACTTACAGCATGAATGATTTCAATAAAAATGAATGTTGGTTCTAAATGCAGTATTGTAAAACATATCCTGGGGTAAACCCCTTCTGTGTGCTATATATGAATTACAAAACAGCAGGACCTAAGTTGAACTATAAAACAGCAGGATCTAAGTGGGAACCTTTTAAAGAAAAGCTAACATAGGTGATGTACAGGGGGGCAATCAACACTAATTCCCACTGAGACAGCACTAGGCCGTGCCACTGGAGTGGTGCAATTGATAAGTGATTGTAAAGCTGCATGGAGAGAGAAAGAATATAAAAATGCTTGTAATAGCATATTAATAAAGTATGTCTAATCTTGGAAGTGTCACCATAGCATTTTCATTCCAGTAAGCATTCGAAACATCAGCTGGTGAAATCATCCTCTGCACCTGGGCTCCTCATTACAGTGGAGCACGGGGCTTGCTGCAGTGTTGGTGCCCAGGTGCTGATATTGATGCTGCCTGCCTGTCATTTATTGTGGTAGCATCCTTATGATGGGGTAGACTTTTATCTAAGTACTCCTGAAAAGCCTTAGAGCAAAGAAGAGCAAAGAATGAGATGGGTGATAGATCTACAAGATAAAACACTGGATTTCTTCCAGGTAGAGTGGTTTTTTTATTGTTTAAAAGGAGAGTGTTAATCAGTGTTTTGAATAGAAGTGCTTCGTTTGGAAAGGAAGCAAAGAGGGATGTTCTGTAAAAATCTCAGCTTTACTCACCTTGGTGGAAGGAAGCTGGGATGCATATACCTTCCCAAAATCTGGAACCCACTGCATAAAGTGTTGGGCATATCAGCAGTACTCCATGTTCGAAACTCTTTCATAGGTTTAAAATTTTTTTCATAGTGTAGCTCAAAAAGTTTTCAGGAGTTCTGTGAGCTGTGACACAGTTTAGTTTTTAAGGTGGTTTTCTTTCACATTAGTACAAAGCCAGTGCACGGCAATTCTCTTCCCAAAAACTGAAATCGGTGCACCCGTGATTACATCCTAGCTTTGACAAGGACACATTTCCAAGCATGAATAGTGGATTTCATCCAGTCATTGGTACTTTTTCAGCATTTCTAACAAGCCAGATTGCGCTTAATTACAGTGAAGATAAATTTGAATACTTTTGCCTTGTTGAAAATGACACTGAATCCTGCACAACCTATTATCCTCTCAGTTCATAGTATTGCATCAGGAGTGGAAACAGATTGTTCTCTTTGCCCTGGCAAAATGTGAAAGGAAATAAAAGACTTCACCAACTCAGGTCATCTCTGCTTTCTCTTTTCCAGACAGTGGGGTTTTTTGCATCAAAAATCAGGCTGAGACTGTGCCACCAACTGTGCAGTTTCATTACAGCGTCCGTATCATAGTCCTGCCTGTGCCCTAATGGCATGCAGTTTCTTAGTCTCCCCATGGATGTTGAGGAGGTCAGGCTGGTTTTTATCCATCTTCCCTCTTTCATGTCTGACTAAAACATTTTGAGTTCAGTGATCATAGGAGAAGGCTGCCTGTGGCATGGTAGCCCTGATCTCCCTTCGTGCTCAGAGGAGGGCAGTGGTTGTATTGATGAACAGGTCCCTGGGGCGGTGCTCAAAGGTGGGAGATTACAGTGCAAGCTCAGACACAACTTGTTTGTAATCCTTCCTGGGTCAGAGGGACCAGAAGCTGTCTCATGTAACTTATTTCTTACAATTAATCAAAATATTTTTTCAGTTATGAAGCTGAATAAAGAGAAATGCATAAAGATTTATATAAAGATTTAATATTTTTAGTAAAACTCTGTCATGTTTAGTTGAATCAGTTAGTGAAAGAATTACAGGAATAGCAGCCCAATTTGTTATAAGACCTATATTTTCTTCTGAGTTTCTTTAAAGAGTGTTGCTATATAATTCTACCTTTACGAAGGTCTATGCATCACCATGATGTGTCTGTAAACAGGATGTGAAAGTGGTTGTGCTTCATTAGATGAACACAGTAATTTACTGTGCACTCAGACCTGCACTGAGCTCTCCTTCAGGTTGCAGGCTGGGTGCTACTGATGTTCCACTCAGAGGAAGCAGAGGATGTAAGAGGATGTGGCTTCTCTCCACATATTGCACTCTGGGATATTTTTATTTTCATCATGGTCTTCGTAAGCTACTTGTGCTCAGCAGATGCTCTGTCCTCCTGAAAAGGATAAACTTCTCTGGTGAATTTGCTGTTAAAGGTTTGTCTCTGAAAATTTCTGTCATATGTTGGGCTCTTGCAAAATATATATACACTTAAGAAAAAAAGAAAATAGAAAGAGATTCACTTCCCATTCAAAACCATTTTAACTTCTCGAGCTTTTTATCTTAGGTCTAACTTTGCTTCAGGCTGGACAGGGCTAATAGGGGATACAACTTTGGCAGGCAGGAGTCTGAACACTCAGTTTCTAATGAAGTAACCTTCCTAATCTTAGGCACATTTAAAAAATGATGTTTTGATTCTTTCATCCCGTTTCCAGTAAAATCTTCATATCTCAACCTGTAATCTCTGCCCTTCTCCTCATGGGAAGGGGAGGGAAGCATCTTGTGTTTTTCTGTTTAATGGGAGTACTAAATTGAGGGATACCATTCCTAAACCATGACAGGTGAGTGTAAAAAAGCCACACAATATTCTCTGTACTCTTATAATTTTAAAATCTTGTTTAATACACAGAAAAACTATGCACTAATGCTTTTTAAAGGTGGGATGGAGTCTTATGTTTTGACATAGAAGGATTCCTCTTCAAAAGAGAATGCTGTAGTATGTAGATTAATATAAAAATTCTCCATGTTAGTGAAAGTTATATTTGGAAATCACAGAGAGACTTCTGGAATAGTTAACACACATTCTAATCAACATATTTCCATGCTTAAAAGAGTTGTGATACTCTTGGAACAGGTTTTTTTCGCTGAATAAAAACCTACCGTGCATTTCTTCTGGCAGGACTGATTCTTCTTTTAGGAAGAACCTGAAATAATGACATAATAAAAAATGCTCCATTTTTTTTCTTAGTTATCTCCTTTGTGGGCTCTCCCTATTATATGATTTTTCATACCTTTTCATAATCCAAACTTTAATCTCATTCTGCATCCACCTCCCTTTTTATTTTTGTTGCAAAATGTTTAGCACCTTTATTGTTTGTTTTAGGGTGAATCACATTATGTGTTTTTAGTGTTACTCCTATGCTGTGTTCCTCAGTTAACTGAGCTCATAGGTTGAATTTACATGCCTGGCAATGCCACATGATTTACTCTATTTTAAGTCAAGAGGGGAAAAAAAATAACAATCAACTTCTTTATCAAAGCTATAGTCATTTCCTATTTTGCATGAAAAAAGTCCACAGTTTGTTAACTTTTTGATTGCACCCGTGTGAAAAACTTGAAAACAACTTTAAGTGGAGGGAGAGGCTATCGTCGTGCCTAGAGTGTATCCTGTTATTATTCTGTCCATTATGTAACAGACATCAGCAGTGATTGTTTGGTGAGACTGTAAGCAAAGGTCACTGTGTGGGTCAGTAGCCATCATTTCATTGGGTCCTACTCCTTGCTGGTAAACTGCAGTTCACGGCATGGAGTCTTCTGTTTCATGTAATGTTGTGAATTTTTCTAAAAGAGAATGTGTAAATTTGTAGACAACTTAAAGTTTTACCTTGTATAAATTTTCAATGGTAGATTAAAGATCTTCTCTTTATTTCTGTTAGATGTAGGGAATTAATTATAGCCATTCAAAAAATGTTGTTGATCAGGAACCTTCTATTTTGCATTTGAACATTTGAATACCTTACATCTTCAAATTTAAAGAATATTGCCAACTTTATTTAAATAGTATTCATCATTAGTGTGTACAGGTTTTTATCCTCTACCTGAAAAAAGGGCCTTTCTTTTGAAAAGTCTCCAGAGCACGTTCTGAACAGTACTCACATGTGACTAGACTCCCTTGAAGTCAAAAACAATACTTTTAATTGACATAAATGGGACCTGATTGACAAATGTATGTACAAGGATTGTTTCTCCCACCAGTGAACTGAAACCCCTTCAGGGGTTGAGGGCCAGTCTCTGTTTCACCAATTTTCTGGCTGTATAACTTCATTGATTTCCACTGCACAACCATGACATGTGAAATGGAGTGGACAATCAGGCCCTAGGGATGGCAGTTGCACAGTCAGCTCTGCCTCCTGCTTTGGGGCGAGAAGTGTAAAAGGAACTTCTTGCTCTCCTCACAAACACCTCTGCCAGCCGGGCACTGTCACCACTCCTGTGTCTCCTCTCCTGTGTGCTACATACAGGCAGCTGGTATTCACTTTGTAAAGGGTACAGCAGAGATTTGGGCACCTGGTACAGAAATCCAACCAAAGTCTGTGTGTGGGCTGGATCTAGACAGTAGCATTCCTGTGCTCATGCTTGCCTCTGTAGTTGGAAAAAAGCAATATTCTTTAATATAACTTCACTCAGCTAGGAGTGTATAATCTCTCAGACGGTGTTTTGTGCATCCTACCTCATGTTCATAGACGCATCCCATAAGCAATGATGAAGCAATGTCTTATTAACATAGCTTAGGATGTACCAATTAAATAAATTTGCAACTTTTTGTCTTTGCAACTAAGTTAAATCAGCATAGAATAGTTTTGCCTTTTGAAAACATCTCATTGTAGGAAAGAGCCACCTATATTTTACTGCCCATTTAATTTTCTAAATCATGTATTTAATCAATATGCACTATAATATAGACAGGAAATTTTTGCCTAGAAAAATCTGGTTTTACTGATGAGAGCACACAAGGAATGATGGGAACATCCTCAATATATCTTGAGATAGATGGTAGCATGTAGCAGGAAACCCTTCTTGAAAAATTCAAATTGGCTTAAATAGCACAGTAGCATCACATGGGTTGCAGTCTATGTCATATCTTCTATAAAAAGACACTGAAGTGCAGGCAAGATTTCTAGGTTGAAAGGACAAGTCCATCTGCAGATGTGTGCCAGAATTAATGTTAACTGCAGTCTTCCTGGTTCTTTTCTTTGGCAAGAGATGAAGGTGAGTTTATTATTTATGGAGTTAGAATACACTTGTAGATCTAATCCAGACATGGCTTCCCCAGGAATGACAGGCAAACAGCAGATCTGTGTTGTGCTTGCCTGTGGCTGGCTGCAGCCATTGGAAGTTACCACTGTAAATAGCCTTGTGTCACAGGCTGGGGTGCCTTCTGTCTGGTGTTAAAAACTCCATAGGGCTGGTGGAGCAAGCAGAGGTCAGCTGAGACCCAGAAGTGTGACGTTGCTCTCTCCTCCGTCCTCCAGGGAGGAGGGCTGTCCCTGCTTGTGTTGTGTTGTGTTGGTCCCACTCAAGGCTTCCTTATGTGCTACAAAGCACCAGCCAGAGCAGCTGTCAGCCAAAATGCCACTGAAGGAACCAAGCCGGGGTGAGCATTTGTTCTGCAGCCTGTGCTGACGGATTTGAGTCACTGCTGTTAAGCTGCGACTATTGTCAATCATTTTGTAATGGCGTAAGTGACTTGTAATGTTTTGCAGCTGTAGGATCCACTTACCAAGGTCTTAGTGCACCCTACAAGTCAGTCAGATGTTGGAAAGTGCAGTGTTTGTCACCAGCTGTAAATACTCTGAGTTTGGAGATGAGTGATTTTTCTTTGGGTATTCATTTAGGTCAGAATGAGACCTCTTCTCGTTCCTGCTATAAAGTATAGCCTTCCTATAACACATTAATCTTCTGTTTAGAGAAAGTGCATTTCTTTGTTTTCCAAAATGGACTATTTATACCCATACAAAAAGTGAAGAATTGAATCATTTACCCTCTGTGGGCTGCAGTGATAGCAGCAGGTGTGTTAATACACCTTCATCCTCTCCACATGTTAGTATTTCTCATCTCATGGCATCTCTGTGCTCCCATGGGTACTGGCTGAATAACAGTGGAAATGACTAAAAGGAAATCTTTATTTATAGCAGCTGGATGCAGAATCTCAAGCCAGCTCCTAAACATGCAAGTCTTCATGAGTGGGAGAGAAAAGTCTGTTTCCTGAGCTGAGGATCCTAAGGTGGTTCTGCTTGTTTGCACATTTCGTTCTGTGAAAGAAGACAAATGTAGGGGCATGGAAATTGAAACGAATGTGAAGGCAGTCTGAGCTGAGTCAGCATGTACTGGGTTCAGCTGGAGGCGGAAAATTTGGCTGATTTTCTTCATGGCACATCACACTGTTTTAGGCTGGTGACCAAAACAATGTTGGTAGCACACCAGTGTTTTAGCTATTGATGAACAGTCCTCACACAGCATTAAGGCTTTCTCTGTTTCTCACTTTGTCACCTCAGTGAGTAGACTGGGGGTGGGCAAGACACTGGGAGGGGATGGAGCTGGGACAGCTGACCCCAACTGACCAAATGGATATCTCATTGCATATGATTTTATGCTTAGTAATAAAACGTGTGTGTTTGGGTCGGGGGTGTGGGAAGAGGGGGAGAACTTTTCCAGGATGGCTGTTGCTGGATCATTGCTCTGGCCAGGCATCACTCCACTGGTGGTGAGAAGTTGCTTTTCTTCCTTTCTTTTTCATCATTTATTGAACTATCTGTCTTAATCCTTTATGTACTGTTTGACCTTCCAATTCCCTCCCCTGTTCTGCTTTGGGGTTAAGTGATTTACCTGCCAGCTGTGGTCAGTCTACCACAAGCACTAGGATTTGAGAATGAGACTAGTGAGGACTTTTACGTTTAGTGCTCAGTGGTCAGTATCACCTTATGAATCCTTCATTTTTCTTTTTTGTAACTGTATTATTAGCTGTAGTATCACAGACTCAGCTTATATTTTGACTAGTAAGGTCAAGCTTAGTTAGCTCTTGGCCTCATACAGACCTAAGTAAGATCAAGTATCTATTGACAGCAGACCATCATATGCTCATTCAATTGCATGAGATTCTGCAGAAAGCCTGGGTGAAGGGGTTGAGGTATTCTCCCAAGAGAATATCTTTATCCCTAGGGGAGAGGGTCACAGTCATACAATGAATCAGTCCTCTTTCTGGTCCAGTAAATCATGAATCATGGTTTGCTCATGGCGTGGCTTCAGTGGGAAGGTGAATTATGTCACACTAGACACCCTGTGTGTGCCAGACTTGTACTTTCTGCAGGGAAATATACATATTTCAGCCTTCTCAGGCTGAAGAGACAACATTGCACAGTGCTTTCCTGAACTAGTGATTTAGCCACTGGGCTATATTCTTTTATCAAAAGAAGTACTCTAGCCACTGGGAGGCAGAAGTATTTATATGTGTAATGTTTTAAAATGCCTAATTCTAGAAGTGTTTATAAAACATGCATTGTGCATGCCTCTCAGATTAAATCTTCTAGAGAACTGTGAAGAGCATTTAGTCCTGAATGAACACTGGAATTGTGTTGCCCCAAACTCCAGGATCCATATTCCTGTTTTTCAGCTGACAAGGATTAAATCCAGGATGATATGTATTAGTTTACATGGGAACATAATTTAGAGGGTTCTTCTAACACATTTCCATAAAATGTGGGATTAACTCACCTAATGATTTACTATTACTTGATTGACCTATTGGTTAGAAAGCTCATACAGAAGTAAGGATCCAGTTTCCCAGTTCCAGATAATTGACTTAGGAAAATGGACAAGACTTAACCAGTAAGGCCAAGGATTTTGGTTTAAATAGGGGGGTGAAAAATGGAAGAATAAACAGGGGGACACAGCTTTGTACAAAAAGTTTTAAATTGAACTAGAAAATGGGAAACATGTATCAGTCTTTAACAGGTACATGTTTGTATTTTGCTTATAGTTATCCAGCTGGGGAAGCATGAAACAGACCTTGTTTTGTCTTGCATTTTTGCAACAAAATGAATGTTTATATCCATATATTTAAAAATATTATTTTTTAACATGTCAAGTTATTTTATTGAAAAATGTATATCTCAAATTGTGATTTTAAAATTTCCATTTTTATGAGATTTGGTTGTATTGGAAAATTTTCTATTTGTCATAAATGATTTTGTGAACAGGTGTGCTTCCTAGACTTTGTGCAACATTAAGGGTTTGAAATTCTGTCATTGTCTAAGAAAAAGGAATGACCACTGTTAGTGATTTTGTTCTTTAAGTCAACACTCTTTTCCCACCATCAGTATTAGCAAATAAATCTGTTTGCTTCTCCCTTTACATAATTGTATACATAAAAAAAAAGGGCTTATCAAATTGGTGTCTTGTATTAGTCATTACTTTAACATACAAGGCACAATTCTACAGTAGTCCTTGTTACCAAGTGTGCCATGGTTGAATATAGTGTGACACGTTTAAATTCTTTGCAGAAAAAGGAAACTGAAGAAACGTCTATGTGTGAAGATAAACACGTACATGCACAAGTAGCCATGTTTGTGCTTAAGTGTGTGTGGTGGTTTTACTTGGCCCAGTTTTTGCTAGTGGGTAGGGAGGGGCACAAAGATGGCTCCTGTGTGTCCTGTGCGAAGGTTCTGGACGTTTTTCACCCTGTCCAGCAGAGCCACTCTCTGATGGCTCTGAAAATGATGGACATGCTGCTGGCCAAACCTGGGCCAAGTAGAAATGTTAGTTATGCCTCTGTGAAAACATATTTCAGTAGAAATCAAAACAATGGGTGCACGCACTTCTTTGTAGCCAGAGGAGGAGGAGGAGGTGAAAATATGTGAGGGAAAACAACATGGAGACACCAAGGTCAGTGGAGAAGGTGGGGGAGGAGGTGCTCCAGGTGCCGGAGCTGAAAACCCTCTGCCGGCCGTGGTGAAGACCACGGGGGAGCAGGTGGTCCCCCTGCAGCCCATGGAGTCCA